>JAIUZE010006302.1:0-79461 GCA_022085475.1 Heliosperma pusillum | reverse complement strand
GCCGTGGGCCAGTCCAGGCCCATGTTAGGTCCGGCCCAAAAATCAGCCCGTGGGTCCCTCTTTGGGACTTGTGACGGTTTTTGAGTTATTGTTATTTTATCGTGTTTTGTAATATTTAGCAAGTGGGAAATGTTAATAAGTAAAATATTTAAGTAAAAAGGTTTTTCATAAAATTATTATTTCTCACATGTTAGAAATTATAAGACGAAATCGTAGTTTAATTTAATATCCTTTAAGTCAAGCGGGTTTTGGTATGATATAATAATTCACATGTTAGAAGTTAATAAAATAACATGTAATGAATATGTTGACTTTTATGTCTAAGTCTATGTGGTAAAGACTCTGTTTCTAGCCGGGTTGATCAAACGGGTTTGGTCAAACTAAGATCTAGTCAGCCCCGTTTTGACTGATGACCCGTCGCGGGACTCGGGTCGGGGATTTGTCTTCAAGTAAGGTTGTATTTAATTAATAAATTAGCCTTAGTAGCTATGAGGCGATATGTTATTTGATTATGATTTTTTATATGCAAGGAGTTAGGTAGGAAATGTTTCCGTGACTGGTTTAATTCTAGGTTGGTGTCTGTTGACTAAGTACCCATAGAGAATTATGAGTATATGGCGACTTGACCATTCTAAGTCTAAATGAGTAGCTTGGACCATGACATAGATAGGCCGTACTATCTTTAACGAGTATATAGTTCATGGTTAATAGCTTTTGTGTCACTGGCTTGGGCCTTTTGATACAAAGCCGGGGGCATGGCGTCCTAAGAGTTCCGCTTTGGGAAGGGAGCCAGCTTAAGTACTAGCCATCTCTGCTTAGGGGGTCGCCTAGTAGAGTTTCTCATGTACTGTTTAGTAATGAGACGAGGAATGGGTTAGCTGTTGTCGCTAGGTCTGATCAGTCTAGGGCTAGGATGTGTTCCTACCTTGTGGTATAGACTCGAGTTACAGAAGTCGACTATTGACTGTACTAAGAACTTATGCCTGTTTCTAGACGGATTGGTCTTTCATGTTTGTATGATTCTATGAATCTTAGAAGGTGAGATGCAAGACGGCTAAGGTTGATAGAGTTTGGATTACCGATTGTTAACTGATTCACATGATTACGTGTTGATTAGGGTTTGAGTGTATCACGGCCATGTTTCAAAGAGGAACCTCTGAGCTAGCATACCAGCTTCCCTACCTCGTGTTATAGTTTATTATTGGATTCACATGATAGCTTTCATATGCTAGGTTATATGTTAGTTAATTGTTTCATAACATGAAAAGCATATCATATATGTTAAGGTTTTGTATTTTCCATGTACATTGCTTTTATGTTATTCATGTTTAATTAAACTCGACATTTCGTGGCTGGGAGAACTCGGAGTTACTCCCCACTGACTGTGGCTTCCGTGTTTATATTTAATGCGGTTGGCAGGTTTGTGATGCATACATTGGGTACATTGACGAGCTAGCGAGCGAAGTATTTACCTTGGACCTATATTCGGTTCTTAGGATTGTATATTATTATACACTCTTTTATTTCCGTATTTATACGGGAGATATGTCTCCCGTCTTGTATAATTCTTATGTAAAATTTTATTTCCTTTTCATTATGAACCTTTGTATTTAAGACACCCTTATTATGTATTCTCATATTTTATTCAGTTAAATTATTTTTTTTTCTTTCCGCAAATTTGAGGGTGTTACATGATCTTATCTTATGGTATCGGAGACTCGTTTGAAGTAGTAAGGTTTCGGTAAGTTGAACCATATTACTTGAGGATTATAGTTATGAGCGAGATTCGATGATGTGAGCTATGATGGAAATACCTTGGGACGTTAATGATGATGTTTGAATTGAGGTTGTACTTTGTTATTAATGAACTCGTGGGCTATATGATGTTGATAATGATGTTTTGTTCGGTGTTCTACCTGGTGGCCGTAGGAGTTGAAAAGAGATTAGTATGGAAAATTCCTTATTGGTTCTTCGGTTTCTGAAACCTTTGGGAATGTGTCAAATTATGGAGTTGAGAGAATGTTATTATGTTTAAGTTGCAATTCCAAAATTGGGATACCGTGTTATATGAAAGTATGGTTGAATTGGGTTGTAATCGATTGGTTAAAACTAGGTGTACCTTACTCCGATGATTTGTGGTACGAGGGTCCCTTGTAGGAGACCTTTGTTATTGAGATGATTTGCTTTGCTATCGCCCTGAGTTTGAAAAGGGAATTTTGTGGATTAAACCTTAGACCTTTACTCGTGCCATCATCCCTTTTCATTTCCATTCTTGAATGTTTTTGTCAAGATTGATCTTTAAGAAATCGCATGCTCGTATCTTATTTCTTACTCGGATATATTCATACCTCTACTATCTGCTTTGTCTCTTTCTTGACTTCGTTATTTTCAAGCGTTCCTTTCTTGTAATCTCGTGCCTTATTTATTCCCGTGTTCTCCTTGAGATTCCTTATCGTTTTCTATCTCGTTGCTCCTTCATCTTTTCTCTAGTGGATTGGATATTCCGTTTGTAAGGCTCAAAAAAATAAGCGTGATGTAATTTGGGATTCTTTAGCTAGAATATGTGTCCTTGGATTGAGCAAATTTCATGTTATAATTCATCATGGGAAATAGGACTTAAGCTCTAGGATGAATCCTAATAGTGATAATGTATCCTCTCTTAGTGGTTTTAGATTTGGAGCTTGGTATTGTAGTGTCATTTTGAGAATTGAGTTGATCATGATAATAGTTCGTTGTTGTGGGGTATTATAACGGTTGCTTGGTATGTCATTTGGGAATTAGATGTCTCTAATTGGTGGATTCTAAAAGAGACTTTGCTTTAGGGAATTTGAGCCGGTACCCAAAATTTGAGGAGTATTGTCATAAATGAAAATCGATTCATTTTGAGTTTTAGATGAATTAGATGATTTGAATGGTTGTCTGATTGCCAAGTGATTGGCCATTTGTGGTTTGGAATTAGTAATTCTTGTTTATTCTTAAGGAATCATAGTTCGAGTCTGAGAAATGTTCGTTGCAAGCTTTGAATAGTGAACCCATTTACCTTGAGGATTAGTAACCACCATAGTTTGCTAATGTGACTATTTATATTTGACGCTTCGAGCATAGTAGTGATAGAATTAAGGATGTTATGGCGTATTAAAGAATTATTATAAAACCGATAATGGATTGTGAATTTTTCCTTGTCGTGAGACTTTGGATGAGACTAGTTGGATCCTAGATAATTATGTTTGTTGCGCGGATTGTGTTTTGACTTTCCAGGATGAGAAAGTTCATTGTAAATATAGGATAATGAGTTTGAAGTAAATTGAATCAAGGGATTTCTATGGTAAGTCTTCTTTACCTTGTGGTTGTTAGCGATCATGTTTCCCTAGATATAAATATTTAGTTGGTAGTTTCTAGTAAGAGTTTTGATGAAACTAAGAAGATTAGAGTGCGTAATAAATCTTTCATGTGGATTGTTTGTGACACCCTCAAATTTGCGGAAAGAAAAAAAATAATTTAACTGAATAAAATATGATAATACATAACGAAGGTGTCATAAATAAAAAGGGTCATTACAAAACGGAATTAATATTATACAAAATAAATATACAAGACGGGAGACATATCTCCCGTATAAATACGGAAATAAAAGAGTGTATAATAATATACAATCTAAGAACCGAATATAGGTCCAATATAAATACTTCGCTCGCTAGCTCGTCAATGTACCCCAAATATGCATCACCACCTGTTCGACCGCATTAAATATAAACACGGAAGCCATAGTCAGTGGGGAGTAACTCCGAGTTCTCCCAGCCACGAAATGTCGAGTTTAATGAAAACATGAATAACATAAAAGCAATGTATATGGAAAATACAAAACCTTAACATATATGATATGATTTTCATGTTATGAAACAATTAACTAACATATAACCTATCATATGAAAGCTATCATGTGAAACCGATAATAAAATATAACAAGAGGTAGGGAAGCTGGTATGCTAGCTCAGAGGTTACCCTGTAACGTGGCCATGATACACTCAAACCCTAATCAACACGTAATCATGTGAATCAGTTAACAATCGGTCATCCAAACTCTATCAATCCTAGCCGGCTTGCATCTCACCTTCTAGAACTCATAGAATCATACAAACATGAAAGACCAATACTTCTACAAACAGGCATAAGTTCTTAGCCCAGTCAATAGTCGACTTCTGTAACTCGAGGCTATACCACAAGGTAGGAAAACATCCTAGTCCTAGACTGATCAGACCTAGCGACAACAGCTATTCAATTCCCCGTCTCATGACATAACCGTACACGAGAAACTCTACTAGGCGACCCCCTAAGCAGAGATGGCTAGTACTTAAGCTGGCTCCAGTCCCAAAACGGATAAGGCAGCCATGCCCCGACTTGGATATAAACCCACCAAGCCGAGACACAAAAGCTATCAACAAGTGAACATATACTCGTTAAAGACAGTACCTGCCTATCAATGTCATGGTCCAAGCTAATCATTTAGAATTAGAATGGTCAAGACGCCATATATCCATAATTCTCTATGGGTACTTAGTCAACACGACACCAACCATATAAACAAACAGTCACGGGAATACATCCTATAATGTGACTAATTGCATATAAATAATAATCAAATATCATATCGCCTCATATCTACTAAGGCTAATTCATTAATTAAATACAACCTTACTTGAAGACAAATCCCCGACCCGAGTCCCGCGACGGGTCATCAGTCAAAACGGGGCTGACTAGATCTTAGTTTGACCAAACACGTTTGATCAAACCGGCTAGAAACAGAGTCTTTACCACATAGACTTAGACATAAAAGTCAACATATTCATTACATGTTATTTTATTAAAACTTCTAACATGCGACTTAATATATCATACCAAAACCCGTTTGACTAAAAGGATATTAAATTAAACTACGATCTCGTCTTATAATTTCTAACATGTGAGAAATAATAATTTAATGAAAAACCTTTTAATTAAATATTTTACTTATTAATATTTCTCGTTTGCTAATTATTACAAAACGCGATAAAATAACAATAACTCAAAAACCGTCACAAGTCTAAGTAAGGGGACCCACGGGCTGATTTGGGCCGACTTGACACGGGCCTGGACTGGCCCCACGGGCTGGTTTGGGCTGTTTTGGGTTTTTATCGATTTTACTAAAAAACCGTTACCTAATATTTCCCGCATGCTTATCTTATTTAAAACCCGTCAAAACAACAACATAACAATCAAACATCGACACAACTCGAAGACCAAAACCCGGACCCACCATGGACCAACCCAGACCGGTCTGGACCGGGCCTGAACCGGCCTGAACCGGCTGGTTTGGGTCCGGTTTCCAGCCCCTCTCCACGGTTCCCACCACCAATCAACACCAAATAAATTCCAACATGTTTTTAATTAACAAACAACCATTTTAACAATCATCCATACAAAAATCATGATTTTAAATAAATCATCCAACTATGTCAAGAACAACCAACATGTTATAAATTCATAAAACATAATAATAACCACTACTTAGCATGTTACTAACAAAAATTCCATAACTCATAATAACATGAACCAAAACAAAAGATGAACCAAAAACAAAAGAAACAAAAGCTATGTAACATATATTCGTCGAGTAACTCGGAATCGTTACCTTAGCTAGCAAAACAAATTAGCACCAAAATAAGAAGTATAAACCAAGAACCCCGTCTACTAATCTTCACCCAAAATATACGAGTCTCCAAACTCGTCTTCAAAATCTTCCCCTATAAGAAAAGACAAGAAAAACATTATTAGAACTTAAACTTAGATTTTTCCATACTTAAATGTTGAAAACGATTTTGACGGAATTGAAAATAAACCGTACTAGAAGATGGAGAGCGAGGAGGAGATTCTAGAAATATAAGTTAGGACGGATTTAATTAAGAAATGAAGGTTTTATGATGATTTTGCTCAAGAACGCCGAAGAACGGATGAAGAACGCTCAAGAACGAATGAAGAACGTTGAAGAACGATTAATTTGATCTTAATTTGATTTGTTGTAAAATGAAAAGTTGTTAGTGAGTAAAGAGGGTTGGGTGAGCCGTGTACATATAGAAGGATTAGGGAGTCGGGTTTTGAAATTGTTGTTACGGAATTGACTCGCGGTTAATAATTATATTACGGTAATCGATTAAATATAATTCGATATTAAGTTAATTAAACTAAATATCTAGATATTATGATATTGTAATCAAAAGTAATGAAAATATCAAGGCCTAAGAGAGGGTAGGAGAGCCGTGTGGGTTAGTGATAGTCGGGGTTGTTTTGTAATCGATTTGCGTAATTTCCGTTGACGGATCGATAAAGTAACAAATATCTAAGATATTTGTATTAGTTTAATCAAAACAATTAAAATATCTCAAGTGAGTGGAAAACGATGACATGGGCGTGTGACTCATGCCAAAGTCGAGTTTCGGGTTTGTTTCGGAATTTACGATGACTCGGGAATCGTTAAATGACGTTCGGAATTAAACCGTAAAAGTTATTCTTTAAATTCCGAATAAATTCAAAATAATTATATTAAATTATGATAAATCTTAATAAATCTAAATAAAATAAATCAAAAATATTATTTTTTTAAATAAAATTTCGGTCTTCAAACTTATGAGCCGAGTCGGAAAAAGTCAACGAAAGTCAAAGTCGACTTAAAATTCGAGAAAAGTAAAAAATGACTTAAAAGTCAAGAAAGTTTATGACGACTTAAAAGTCAAGAAAAGTCAATGACGACTTTAAAAAAGTCAAGAAAAGTCAAAGACGACTTAAAAGTCAAGAAAAGTCAAAGATGACTAAAAACGGGATTTTCATGAAATCTCTCAGAAATTCCAAATACGAACTCGGAATTTCAAAATACGACTCGAAACAATAAATTCTATTTTAAAAACTTAAATCTGCTGAAAAGTGTTAGTAAATATTTTTACTAGAAAAATTGGGTACTTTTCGGGTTGTTACAGTAATCATGTTATTTTAATTCTTAATTAGAACAACTAATAAAGCCTAACCACCTATCTTAATAGCTCCAAAGCCGACACCTTCACTTAAGAAAGAGTCCATTTTATAAAATGTGATTTTGTCATTTGTCACATATGTGACATGTGACATGTGACATGTGACATGTTATAATATAATTATGTATTTAACCAATTTAAATATAATTTCATGTCAAATAAATTAAACTTAACGTTTCAAGTAATAATTTATGATCACATATATATATAATGGGTCATCTCATATTTCGTTGACATGATCTACAACTAATTGTAATTATGATCAACCAATCATGCTTATCTCAAATGTTTCATAAACATTAAGCATTCTAATATAACAATTATATTTATTGAATCTTATTTAATTATATTATAATAAGATATATTTCTCACTTGTAAACTTGTTCTGTTTAAGGGATTAATTAATCTGTATCGTTATACAATTAATTAATATTCTTGATTAGGGAATCGTCCTTTCGGTGTGACCTCAAGGGATCAACTGATCACCACCGTCATACGACAGTAATGTCAAACTCTAGTAAGCCAATCATTACCGATTAATGTGGATCAGTTGACTATAATATTAATCATCCCTTTGTGTTCTTGTGATTGATGTTTAATTAAGTGATCGCACTATTGTTGAGGACACTCACTCCAACAATCTCCCACTTGTTCGCAACAAGTGTGCGTCACCAATTCTCTTGTCCTATTTTAAATCTCCCACTCAATGCAAGGTGTCTTGCAGGTCGTACTTGCATGTGATCATATCCAGAGTGGTTTCCTCGATCTGGAGAGTAACTGACTGACCGGAATTATCTACTGTAGATACCTTCCAAGCATGGCCACGCATTTTCAGTTCACTACTCCTCGAGTGGCCTTGAGATATTGGATAACCCTGACAAGGGGTTGGACAATTCCTATCGCACTATTCCCTTCGTACACTCAAAGTTCTTCATGACCCAATAATTGCCCATTCACCCCTTTTTACAGAATGGCTTGGGGCAAAAATCAAAGTCAATCAGAAACTATGCCGACTTGGGCGAATAGTCTCTAGTCTAAAGAATTGACTTATAAATAATACTATAGTAGCTCTCGCCACGACCAGGCTATATGAATTGCCAGAACTCTATAAGCGGTCACTGCCCGACAGAGTGTCCCATACAGTCTGCCTATGTGATCGACTAGTCATCTCATATGACTCTATGGCACTTGAACTTGCCATCAATCGCATCACACTCCAGTCACTTCGAGTCGTCACCTCATATAAGTGACTAGGGGCCAAGGCTATGTTAATCCAATTCACTTTAATAGGGTTCAAAGTTGTCACTACAACCTATTTGGATATAACAAAGCACAAAGTGAGTTTTATAAACTCAAACGATAAATGTGATTATCACATATCAACAATCAACACAATGTTATTGCTTCATATCATATAATCTAAAGTATACAAGTTCCATGACACTTCATGGTCCTCTTGTCTAAATGCAATAAGAGCTTGGATGGTGGATATACTTCTTATCCATTTGTTCCAACTTTATGAATTGCTCATTTTCTTTCCAATCATCGTTATTCCCAATAACATGAAGTTATCTAAGTACATCACTAGATCTCTATCTAGTGTTAGGCTCTTTAATCTTGAAAGATGCTCCCACTTGTTATCATGATAACCACGTGATGTGTATCTTGGTGGAAGGGTCTACTTATTAGATCCTTGTAATCCACCTCATCCTCATCATTAAGTACTAAGACTCTATTTGTAGAATTTTCAATGATTGACACTTCAATCATCCCTTTTATTTATTCGCTTTTATATTAAATTTTAGCCTTGGATTTTGTCAGATCCTTTACAGGTTTGGAAACTTGGGTTCGTGTGACATTTAACACGCAACTAAGTTATTATTACCAAACACAATAATAAACTCATAGTTCTCCTCGAGAATCTCATGAACATTCTTGAAGGCTATCCAATGACTCTCATGTGGATTACTTGTTATCAACTTGTCATGCTCCAAACATACAAATTTATCAAGGTATGTGCATATCTTGGCATATATGATTGGCCTAATGGCGGAAACATTAGCAATCATTTGTATCCTCTCTCATCTATCACCATAGATTTTGGATACCTACACCAAGTCTTTCATCTAGAAATGATTTCCCAAACACTCCTCCACGGAAGGCAATGTCAGTACATCATTCCTAATGACCAATATGTCTCCTACATATGAGACATGAGAGATATTCTTGCCTTAGATACAATATGCTTCTTCCAAGTCTTTCATCTAGAAATGATTTCCTAAACACTCCTCCACGGAAGGCAATGTTAGTATATCATTCCTAATGATTGACATGTCTCATACATACAATACATGGAAGATATTTTGCTCCCACTAATCTTTATGTCCATACATGACGAAATTTTACTCCCACTAATCCTCATGTCTACACATGATAGATCTAGCTCCCACTTAACTACATGCATAAACATGGCTTATTCGACAATTCGAGGAAACCATTCTCTCTTGTTATGCAATGATTATTACAACCTCTCAAGTGCTCTCTTAGGATCACACATTGATCTCCTAAGTTTTGTACGACAACTTGTCCACTTCTAAATGCCCATTTAGAAAGAAAACTTTAAAGAACTCTTTGTTACTTTATCATATATATACTTTCAACGAGGCGTAGATGCAATAATCTTGTATCTCAAAGATGGTTATATTTTAACTTATATACAATACTTTACAATAAAGTTTTATTCACCCTAGGGAGGTCCAAACTTCCCATGTAATTTTATATGTATATTATCCATTTTGTATTTTTTTTAGGCTCTTATGCAACAAATTCGAATTGGAAATTATAACCGCCAATCTATAGATCATAATTATTACTTTCAAAAAGTAGATATTTTCACTATAAGCTTTCACTATAAGCTTCCGACCTTGGATGACTTAAGAACATTTTCTCTTGTCTTTGTTTGTGGCATAATTTCTCCCACTCTATCCTTTAGTAAATACGCTTATTTACGTGAAGGATAGCACCATGAGCCACAAACACTTTTGTTTCTTTAGGTGTAAATGAGAAAATTCTTGTAAGGATAGCTTCATGAGCTCTATGCCTTAGTCACAAACAGCTTTGTTCTCCAGGTATAAGTGGGGTATGATGCTCGTATTAACTCTTATTAACTTTGAGCGATCTATAGTAGACTTATTTGTTTAGACTTTAGTATTCTAGCTTCTCTATAGACTTACTCTATTTAAGCAAAATACTTGGACTCTTATCCATGTCTTGAACAAATTTAGGATTTTTAACCCTTCCATAGCTAGTATGGAGTCTAATTGGTGTTTGAAAGATCTTATCTTAGGACTTATATGGATTATAAATCCCCAAATGTGAGTTCATTAACTCGATTTGACTATGCAATTGATCTTTCTTATTTCAAATAAGTTGTGATACTTAGTCACAAGTCCATAAGTGAGAATCCAATTCATAACTTAGGTAATTATAATGATCCAATCATTATATTTTCTCATATGATCAATTTGTCACAATACTTTATGTTTAAGATATTAACTTTGTATAATGAAAGGTTTAGAACATAAATTCCACAAACATAATGACTTGGGTTGAAAACCAAGCTATCATTATATAGTACAACAATTGTCCTTTAAAATGGAAATAATAACCAGTTTCCATGTCTAACACGGAAATCAAAAGTTCTAAAACGACATTCAAAATAACTAGAAAGACGAATAGAAAGAACGCCAAGCTAATCCTTAGGTCTCCTCTATGTGGTGGCTACCTTAGCTCCCTCATCTTGGAGATTCCCTAAAGCTTGCTTTGCCTTGTCTTTCTTCTCATGCCCTTAATCTAATTAGGAGGATGAGAACTACAACTTGTATCAAAATACCAAAGTTGAGATTAATATCAATAACATAAACATTCAGGAGAACTATTATTTACTGGAAGAACTCGTCCAGTCTTAATATCTCCCAAATATATGGGGCAATTACGTTTCCAAGAGCCTATACCATTACAATAATGGCACTTGTCGTTGGAGGTGACACCCTTCTTAGACTTAGAATAACTATTCCCAATAGCCTTTCTTTGTCCTTAGAAGGTGTGGGCTTGTTCCCTTTGTGTCCACTCTTCTTGAACTTCCCTTTGCTTTTGTCATTTGATGTTCAAAACATCTTTGCTAGTGCTAGCATGGTAGCCCATATCACGCTCGGTTTGCACAACCAATTTGTGCAACTCATGTAGAGTCGTGGTGACGTTTTGCATGTTGAAGGTCACCCTAAAATTAACAAACCCTTTGATACGGTTTAGGGAGTGGAGTACACGGTCAATCACAAGTTGCTCGGGAATCGTTATTCCTTGCTTCTTAGTACCTCGACATGCTCAATCATTTTGAGTATGTGGGAGCAAACATATTGACCATCCTTCATTTTTAAGGTCGAAAAATTAAGAAGCGACTTCATATTGAATGATCCTAAGAGCTCGTGAAAACACGGCCACGAGTTTAGTGTAGATCTCATACGTGGAATTCATCTTTATGACATTCCTCTGAAGCTCGACATCTATAGAGAAGATCAAGACATTCTTGATCGTGGCCGATTCTTATTTGGTAGGTCTCATAGGCCTCCTTTACGGCGTTAGTTGACCTTGCATTTAGGAGCGTTGGGAGAAGCCTTGGTGAGGTAACGAAGCTTACCATCACCTTTGGTGGCAAGGCAAAGTTGCCCATTCCAATTCGCGAAATTAGAACAATTCTTTTCGATTTTGCATTGATCCATAAAGGATCTAAGCCATGATACGGTGGTGAGTTGTGGTGCGGAAGGTCAAACCTCGTTATCGTTTAATTTGCCGATATTGCGAATAAATAAGTTTGACTACAAAATAGAAAAATGAAAGAAATATCAACATTTATCGTTTTAAAATACTTGTAAACATTTTAAACAAGTTTGACATTTATATAATGACCTCTACCCAATTACATAAATGATTCCAAGACCCAAATCCTATATTAACTCGGGTTTATGTGAGCCACGGACTCCACGACCTTCATTAATATTACTTGGTGGGTTAACTCTTTAACCGATTCTACAGTTAGAAATCTTGGTCGATGAAATACTTTATTGTCATCTTTAGCCCGGAACACATGGGCCACAGACCCTAATCTTTCCGTTGAGTTCAACCAAATTTTGATGCAATAACGATTTTCTGCCCCACGTACCCAGCGTAATAAGTTTAGCACCTCGGTGAGCCGAACCTACTTCCTTACGAAATTGGGATTCATGGGTTCTACTATTTGTTAAGGCTAAGTCTCAATTATCAAAATAGAGGTCAAGTCAATTTATATTATCTATCTCCTTTTAAGTGAACAAAATAGGTGAACTATCAATAATTATAATTGACGCGGTCGATTGACTCGATAAAATGCATGTGTTGTTTAAGTGGCGATTTGGCATGCATGTGACATATAAATAAAAAATGCAAGCATAAAATAAATTCCTAGTATGACCCTCCTAAAATAATAGAAAATCACATTAACTATTACAAATTCAGAAACCAACTCCTTGATCCCTTGAACTTCATTTGCACGCCTCCCAAGGACACCGTCTTCCTTTTGGAACTCCTTTCCAAATGGCACCGTCTTTAGGAAACTCCGGGATTACAAATGATAAAATAAAATTACAAGGCTATTCTATTATACATTTGCAAAATAAAATGAAATAATACAATAAAAATGATACGAGATCACATTAAATTACAACCGAATCAATATTCCCATACATTTCGGGTAATATTGATTACAAACTAAGGCCATACTAAGACAAATTACATAATTCCAAAATTACATAAATCCAAATGACATTCATTCATTAAAAATGCAGCATAATTATATGTAAACTCATGCAATATATATGTGCCAAATCGCCCTAATAACCTTATATCGTATATAAACCCGGTTTCATGGACATGCGTGATAATAACCAATTAAAATCACAAATTATTACTTAAATCAAATTTAAGCCCCAGTTAATTACCCTAACTGTTTAGGACTCAAAAATTAGTTTCCACTAATTATTTGACGATAACTCAACTCGGTTTTGCTTTATTGCTCGGTTTTGACCCTTTTTAACATAACTTTTATGTAATAATTCTAAATTAAATTACAATAATTTAGAAATTTGAAAAATAAAATTTTGAATATTCTGGAACATTTACAGGAACATCTTCATGTCAAAATTTTGGTCAAAAATTTTCGAATCATTTTAGAGAAAAATATAGTTGCCATTAATCGATTTTATCAAATAAAATGCTAAAACCATACGAAAATTAATCTAATTAATTTTAAATTTATACATCTGATATGTACAATATTTATGCAACATATGATAATTTTTCTCAAGCCAAAAATTTATTTTAGCTATTTATGCGCGGTATCCTGTGCGAACTCAAGTTCCGTACGAACTGTACGAACCAACTTAAAAAAGAGCAGCACCAACATAAAGAAGAACTACCATGCCCACCACATGTACTAACAATCGCATACACTAGCATACAACCAGTCCCCAACCCTAAACTTTCAACTTTCTATATACTTTCCCTCGACGATTCTCCGACGCCGGTAACGTTGATGTAGCTCCGACGCCGGCCATCACTTGATCGACGATCTTTCCTTTTCTCCTCCTCAAGCACCAACTCATTCTTTTCTTTTTCTTTTTTGTATCACTTGCGTGGTGATGTGTTAATGTGTACCGGTGAATCGCAAGTGGTGGTGCGCGGTGGTGAAGAGCACTGGAATCCGAGTGGTGGCAGGTTGCTCGAAGCTGTTATTGTGCGCGATCGCGGTTTCGGTTTCGAGGTGAAGCCTTAATTGCTAGATGTTGTTTAGAGTTGTTGCGGTGGTTCAATTGGTGGTCTACGTTGGGACGACTCTGCGATAGTCGGAGTTGCAACCTTCGACGTGAGTGGCTCGGAATGTTTGCGAGATGGGTAAGGAAGGTACCACTGTGATTAGACAAAGAATGAGTTTTCAATTCTAATCAATGGAGATTCAATTTGGTGTTGTTATATTAATTCAGAAGCTTAATTAACAACAAATGAATGATATTTGTTGTAGAAATGTGAATCCAATCATGTGCAGGAGTTGGGTATTTAGATGTAACTCAATTGCTGCTGCTGGTTCATTCTTGTTTTATTTGTTAATTACCTAATTTCCGATGTTACTAGCTCAAAAAATTGAAAAGCATGGTTGATATTTAGATGTAACTCAATTGTTGAACATGTACTAGTTGAATGTTTCGTTGTTGCCGTGGGTTTCAGCTAGTATGTATGGTAATTACGTAAAACTTAAATACGAGATAGGTAGTTTAAATATCATAACTCATACTTCGGCGTTGTCAATTGAAAGAGCGGAAAGCTAGATTGGAATAAATTTGTGTTTGACCATGGCACTTGAAAATTCAAAGGCGTCAGTTAATTGAAATACGGAGTATTAATCTGGCAAGTCAGACCTATGTATCTACCAAAGTACCAAGTAGTCTATGTATCTAGCAAGTTAAAGAAACGTACCTAATAAGTTACAGGTATGTATCTAGCACGTTAAAAAAAAATGTATCTAGTTTACTAGAGATGTGTATATTGCAAGTTAAAGGAGTGTATATGGCTTGCCTGAGATGTGTATCTAGAAAGTTAAAGGTCCATATCTTGTAAGTTAAAGGTCTATATCTATCTTATGATTGTGGGACTCATTGTTGCTTCTTACTCAACATAAGCATATTTTCACGGAAGCTTCACCTTCAATGTGCAGCAGATGCTATGGAGTTGGATTTTTTATTGCAGCGGAATATTTTCTAAATATCGTGTATTACAGTAGCAGTGTTACAGTAATGGTGTTACTGTAACATCAATTGGAATGCAATTGATACATAAAATTTAGTATTCATGATGAAATTTTAATGAACTTTATGTCATTTAAGAAGGAAATTGTGTATTTCTTTTAACTTTGTTACGGTAATGGTTATAATCGAGTTACAGTAACAGTTTAATGTGTTACAGTAATGGGAAAGTTGCTAGCCTTGTGTTACAATAATCCATTGAAAATATGATGGGTTAGTTTACATTGATTTCTTGTACAGTTGTGAATGTCTTGAGGGCGTAATATAGTATTGCTTCTATTTTCTAAGCAATAAGAAACCATAAATAGATGACATCATAAACTATTATAATATTTTGGTTACAAATTTTTCAAAGAATCCTCGTCATTTTCCAAGATTAAGAAGAGGTCAAAACCTCTATTGTTATTCATTTCATTTAAAAGTTCGAATAGTTCATTTAAAGGCTATTAGCTCAAATGGGAGAGCGATGTGCAAACCTTGCACATAGGTATGAGTTCAAATCTCATATAGCCTATTTATTTTAAGATCGTTTTGTAAACCTTTTAAGCGACCACAAAACCTAATATGACGTATTGTGTGGTCCACACCACTTTGTTAGTTTAGTTTATTAGAAATTGTTGTGCATTCCTTTTTTTTAGTTGATGATGAATTGTAACGATGGTACTGTAACATCATTACTTATTAAATTAACAATGTTACTGTAACAGGGTTACTGTAACATCATTGATTCATCAAATTAACATGAAAACAATATTAAAAGTTCCAATTATATTTCGTTTCATCAACAAAAGGCAGTGAATACAGATCCATCCAGGTTCTTCTTATATGCAAAAACGTAACATCTTCGTTTCATTATTTAATTAATCAAAGGCGGATTAATATTACTGCAACAGTGTTACTATAACAACATTGAGTCATTAAAGTAACATGGCAACAATGTTGCCATATTATTTTAGTTTGTTTCTAATATAAGATGGTGTATAAAGCAGTTCTAAAATGTAAAGGTAAGATTATTTCGTTTTTTTCATTTTAAAGTAACGGTAATACTGTGACATCATTTACTCAATAAGTAACAATGATACAGTAATTATGTTACTGTAACAACACTGATTTTTCAAAGTAACACGAAAACAATGTTAAAAATGCCAACTTTAATTATACAACAATAAAAAAAAACAAGTGAATGTATACAAGTCCAGTTGATCTTTATATGTGAAAAATGATTTGCAATACCACATACTAGTATTGTGAATAGTTTACAATAATTATACAACATAATCACACACCAAATAAATTTGACAACAATGTTAACAGTCTCAACTAGCATTCCAACATCAATAACGCTGCCTTCCTCGGTTCCTCACGCCTATCTTCATGTTTGGTTAGTCGTGTCTCACTCTTTTTTGTATATACTATCTCCTTGCGCGCCTTTTTTTGTTGGTTGATTTTCCAAACCTTCTTCTTCAAATTTTCTGACATTTAAAACAAAATGTTAGGCCATTACGAACAAAAACATATGTGAAAGGCAGTGGTTCAACATTAGTGATAATTTACAGTAACAATTATACAGTAGCCTTATCCTTTGTGAGTTTATGAAAATGTTAAAATATCAAACTGAATTGGAATAAACAACACAATATCAATATCAAATATACAATGTTGTAACAGTATATAAAGTCCAGTTCTGCCACGCAGTAATAATGTTACTGTAACGCAATACAATAACTGGCGTCGAGTATTTTACGAAAGGTAATTTAATCCTTAGATTTACTCAGTTTCTACAAATCAGTAATCATAAATTTTTGGTGAATAGTGAAACATGAATAAACAAAATAAAAATGAGCAGTAATAATGTTACAGTAACAGTATTACCGTAATACATATTATTACAGTAACATGTGTCAAATACCTTACGAAAGTGAATCTGATCCCCAAATTTACCCCAATTTTCTTGAAATCAAATCCAGTTATACATTTCACAATGTCATAACCCTAGCGTTGTTACGAGCACATATAATCGACGTAAAATTGCACATTTTTTCAGAAATTGATTGCGATTTCACAAAGCAAAAAATAAGACGAACATTATTGCTATATTTCACTACGTCTTAATCCTAACTCTTTCACACAAACAGTTGGATCACATAAAAAAGACATTAATAACATGAAAAATCAATAAAAACAATAACAATATGAACACATACAAATTAGACATAATCTTTTGGCAAAAATTCAATTATTCAGTTTGAGCAAAATATGAACCCTAATTTATTTTTAGAACGAAAACCTAAATTAATCAAAAATCACTAACAATTTCCTCATATCAATCAAGATAAAACAAGAACAACAGCAACAATAACATGCAATAACATCAATGATCAATCAGAACAATTTTTTATTTTTAAAAAAAGCGAAAAGCGAAATCGATTCATACCTCTTTATTATTTGAGAATCAGATGTAATAGAATCTTGACTGCATTTTTTTTTGAAGATATTCGCTTGAATTTAGTGAAAATTTTGGTTGATTTTGAAATAATCAACCAAAATAATTGATGCGCGTTGTTTTCTTTTCCGGTTGAAGAACTAATTTGTTAACTGACTAGAGAGAAAGAGAGAGAGGGTATGTAGAGAGAGAAAAAAATATGATTATAATGAAACATAACAATCAGTTTGTAGCTTATATAAGGTGTGCTAAATATTTGGGGCGACGTGGCTAAACAAGGTCCCTTGGATCTTTAGATCCAATGGTCAGTATTCACGGGACCATACTCATCTAAGAAGCTGGACTCACCGGATGCTCACTCTATATAGGGGCGGTATCCTGTGCGAACTCAAGTTCCGTACGAACTGTACGAACCAACTTAAAAAAGAGCAGCACCAACATAAAGAAGAACTACCATGCCCACCACATGTACTAACAATCGCATACACTAGCATACAACCAGTCCCCAACCCTAAACTTTCAACTTTCTATATACTTTCCCTCGACGATTCTCCGACGCCGGTAACGTTGATGTAGCTCCGACGCCGGCCATCACTTGATCGACGATCTTTCCTTTTCTCCTCCTCAAGCACCAACTCATTCTTTTCTTTTTCTTTTTTGTATCACTTGCGTGGTGATGTGTTAATGTGTACCGGTGAATCGCAAGTGGTGGTGCGCGGTGGTGAAGAGCACTGGAATCCGAGTGGTGGCAGGTTGCTCGAAGCTGTTATTGTGCGCGATCGCGGTTTCGGTTTCGAGGTGAAGCCTTAATTGCTAGATGTTGTTTAGAGTTGTTGCGGTGGTTCAATTGGTGGTCTACGTTGGGACGACTCTGCGATAGTCGGAGTTGCAACCTTCGACGTGAGTGGCTCGGAATGTTTGCGAGATGGGTAAGGAAGGTACCACTGTGATTAGACAAAGAATGAGTTTTCAATTCTAATCAATGGAGATTCAATTTGGTGTTGTTATATTAATTCAGAAGCTTAATTAACAACAAATGAATGATATTTGTTGTAGAAATGTGAATCCAATCATGTGCAGGAGTTGGGTATTTAGATGTAACTCAATTGCTGCTGCTGGTTCATTCTTGTTTTATTTGTTAATTACCTAATTTCCGATGTTACTAGCTCAAAAAATTGAAAAGCATGGTTGATATTTAGATGTAACTCAATTGTTGAACATGTACTAGTTGAATGTTTCGTTGTTGCCGTGGGTTTCAGCTAGTATGTATGGTAATTACGTAAAACTTAAATACGAGATAGGTAGTTTAAATATCATAACTCATACTTCGGCGTTGTCAATTGAAAGAGCGGAAAGCTAGATTGGAATAAATTTGTGTTTGACCATGGCACTTGAAAATTCAAAGGCGTCAGTTAATTGAAATACGGAGTATTAATCTGGCAAGTCAGACCTATGTATCTACCAAAGTACCAAGTAGTCTATGTATCTAGCAAGTTAAAGAAACGTACCTAATAAGTTACAGGTATGTATCTAGCACGTTAAAAAAAAATGTATCTAGTTTACTAGAGATGTGTATATTGCAAGTTAAAGGAGTGTATATGGCTTGCCTGAGATGTGTATCTAGAAAGTTAAAGGTCCATATCTTGTAAGTTAAAGGTCTATATCTTGTAAGTTAAAGACGTGTATAGAGCTTGTCATTGATGATTTGATGTCTTTTTAGCAATGTGGAACTGTGGAAGGAGTGTATCTAGCAGTGTGTATAATTTGTCCAACACCGAAGAAGCAAATTTTTTAAAATTAATCATGTTACATTATATGATAAGGAGTATGTATCTAGAAATTTAAAGAAATGTATCTACCTAGCTAGAGTTATGTATCTAGCAATTTAAAGACAAATTTAGAGAAGTGTATCTAAGTAGCTAGAGTTATGTATCTAGCCATTTGAAGGAGTGTATCTAGCGATTTAAAGAAGTGTATCTACCTAGCTAGAGTTATGTATCTAGCAATTTAAAGACAAATTTAGAGAAGTGTATCTAAGTAGTTAGAGTTAAGTATCTAGCCATTTGAAGGAGTGTATCTAGCTAGATAGAATTATGTATCCAACAATTTAAAGGAGTGTATCTAGCTAGCTAAAGATATGTATCTAGAAACTTAAAGAAATGTATCTGGCTAGTCAGAGGTATGTATCTAGGAATTTAAAGGAGTGTATCTAGCTAGATAGACTTATGTATCTAACAACTTAAAGAAGTGTATCTTGCTAGCTAAAGGTATGTATCTAGAAACTTAAAGAAGTGTATCTAGCTAGCTACAGATATATTTATGCAGTAATTTAAAGTAGTATATCTAACTAACTAGAGTTATGTATCTAGGAACTTAAAGTATTATCGGCGGAGTTGAATAAACATCAAACAAGTGAAGAGTATAAATTAAAAGGCATTTGATAACATATTTGAGTAGGAAAGACATTTTTTAATCCAGAGTTTTCAATTTTGTTTAATATTTGTTGTACATTTATCTAAAATTGTCGACAATATTGAAGTGCATATCATAAATTGTCAGTATCGTCGTCGGCTAGCATATATTGCCACAATGATTTGTGAAGCGACCACAACCATGCCTCGTCGTACACACTGTCTCCAATCGCCCTTAGTCAGAGAGTTGCCACGGTCAAAACACTCAAGTGACCATGCTGAAACAAAAAGCAGGCGAGGACGCCGACGACATCCGGCGACGCACCACTCAAGTGACCACTCCAAAGAGATCTAGTGACCATGCCCACCACCCCACGGCCCACACCATTCCAGTATTCAACACCACTAACCACGCATCTCTCATCGCCGCCAACACCGCTAGTCCGCTACCACTGCCACCCAGCACCACCACCGCCACTGCCTCCACGACCACTTGTACCCCACCTTGACCACGAGTCCTTGACCACCGAAATCGTTATTTGCATTACCATTGCAATACACCATCTAGAAAAACTACTTGATTTTTCATTTGAATTTGAGATCTAATTACCTCGATTCACTCACTCATTTTCATTAATACATATGACGTATCTTGAACACTACTCAGATACACTTGTTAATACATGTAGAATGTAGATACACAAGTTAATACCTGTAGATACAAATGTTAATTGTGTGTCAAAATAACGTTGGTATGCTTATATTATATATCCATCCCAAATCATGAATAACCCACCACTACCATCGCCACCAATACCGACCAAGAACGTACCACGCCAGAAAAATGACACCACCACGAATCTGCCTCCTCACCACCCAACTCCGGCAATTATTTTTCCAAAATGTGACTTTAGTTTGAGTAGATTTGCGAATACAATTTCTTCGAAAATTGAAGAAGGGGAATCTTCGGCGTCGCTGAAATGGAGCTATAAATGGTGAATGTATTGATTTGTCTGATGGTGACGGAAATCACGATGGCGATTAAAACGTATATAACGACGATGAATCTTAATATGGGAGTAGAGGGAGATAAAAGAAGTCGGGAAAGGGGGTTGACGGTGGAAGGTATTATCCGGCTCGTCACCGTTGTCAGGTGGTCGGCGGCCTCTGCTCCGGCGGTCTTTACTGGCATTGGATGGAGGAGTTAGGAGGTTAAGGTTTCTGAAAAGTTAGATTGGTTATGAGAAGGTTGGGCTTGTGTGGTTTATTATATAGTTTGGGCCTTCTGTTCATGTATATAAATCAGTCCACATACATGGTTCGTACAGTTCGTACCGAAGAAGTAGTTCGCACGAGATCCTAATTCTATATATATATATATATATATATATATATATATATATATATATATATATATATATATAAAAGAGGCTTTTTTCGAGGCACGTGAGTGGCTCCACTTTTATAGGAACTTTTAAAATAAAAAATAAATTTATACTTATACTTTCCAAGTTATGGTTGAACTCTTAGATTTTGATTATATTTTTTAAATTAATTATTTTCCTAATAATATTATCAACTTTTCAACATTAAATTCATGCATATACTTTCCAAGTTATGGTTGAACTCTTAGATTTTGATTAAATTCATAACTATTATTTGTCCTACATTAGAAAATAATGTAGATGTGCATGCTAAAAATATTACATATAAATAGTAGAATTGTTCCACATTGGAAAAATAATAAAGTGGGTAATCCTATGATTATAAATAGGAGTCATCCTTAAACTTTATGTATCAACCCAAAAAATTTGAATCTCTTAAATATTGTCTTAGAGATCTCTTAAAAGTTTGTAGATGTGATGAATATACTATGTATAAATAGTAAAATTGTCCCACATCATAAAATTAACATAAGGTGGGTGATCCTATGATTAAATATAGGAATCATTCTTGGACCTTATATAACAAACTAAAATCTTTTAAGTCTTTAAGTATTGTCTTAGAGATTTCTTAACAGGTTGTGTATTATTATCTTCACAATTGTTAAATTTACATCATCAAAAATTAATTTTAAAAGGTATTATTAAAAAAATTGAAGTATTGTAAAAAAAATTATGAAGATAATATAATTAAATTCGCGGTGAAAAAAACCCTGCAAAGTATAGAAACTCATATTATTTGCACATACTTGGTGTATTTTTTAGTATATTATTTGTCCTACATTGAAAAATAATGTAGGTGTGGTAAATATATTACCTATAAATAATAGAATTGTCTCACGTCAGAAAATTATCATAAGGTGGGTGATCTTATGATTACAAATAGGAATCATATTTGGGACTAAAGTTTCAACCCAAAATCTTTTGAGCCTCTTACATATTGTCTTACAAAACTCTTAAAATTTGTATTATAATTTTCACTATAGTGAAATTTACATCATTAAAAATTAATTTAGAAAAGTATCATAAATAATAATTTTGATGATAAAATATTTAATGTGTTATTTGTTCCACATATTGAAAAAAACAATGTAGGTATCGTGACTCGTGAATATATACTACGTATAAATATCAAAATTTGTCCCACATTAAAAAATTATCATAAGGTGGAGTGATCATAAATATGATCATCGCACGAGCTTTTAAACTATTTTTTTTTATATTGTTATGTTAATAAATGACTTTAAAAATATAATAAATGACATTGAAAATATTTTGTTATTATTCTAATATTAATATAACAGTTTAGTAACAGTTAAGAAATAAGTATTATATGAAAAAAGATGGTGTACTATTTAGTTTGGTATTAGTTCCACATTGAAGAATAATATATGTGTGATGAATATATTACTTATAAATTGTAAATTATCCCACATTGAAAAATTATTATAACATAGGGCGATCCTATGATTATAAATATGAGTCATCTTTGAACTTAGGTATAAACCTACAATTTTTAAGTCTCTTAATTATTGTTTTGGAGAGCTCTTAACAAAATGGAATTATAATAATCCCAATAGTTAAATTTACATTATTAAAAATTAATTTAGAAAACTATCATAAATAATAATTTAGATGATAAACTACTTAATGTGTAATTAGTCCCACATTGAAAAATAATTTATTTGTGGAAAATATATATACTAAGTCTGATTATAAATATGAGTCATTTAGTCTCTTAAGTATGATTATTTTTTCCCACATCAGAAAATTATCATAAGCTGGGGTGATCCTATAATTATAAATAAGATTCATCCTTGGAACTTAGATATCAACCCAAAATCTTTTGAGTCTCTTAAATATTATCTTCGAGAGCTCTTAAATATTATCTTAGAGAGCTCTTAAAAATTTGTATCCACATAGTGAAACTTACATCATAAAAAAATAATTTAGGAAAATATCATTGAAAAATAAAGTGAAAAATATTTTATTTATCTGAATATACATTTCCTATATTATATTCAAGTGGTGTTTATAATTTTTAGATAAAAATTTTTACAATCATTTCACAAAAAAATATTGTGAAAATGAGTCACCCAAAATCTTTTGAATCTCTCAAGTATTATCTTACAGAGATCTTAAAAGTTTGTATTATTATCTCTACATTAATGAAATTTACAACATCAAAATTAATTTAGAAAAGTATCATATATAATAATTTTAATGGTAACTACCAAATATGTTATTTGTCTCACATTGAAAAGTAATGTAAGTGTAGTGAATATACTATGTATAAATAGAAGAATTGTCCCACATCGGAGAAATATCATAAGCTGGGATGATCACGCGATTATAAATAAGAGCCGTCCTTGAAACTTAGAGATGAACCCAAAGTCGTTTAAGTCTTTCAAATACTCCCTTCGTCTCGGTCATTTGTTTGCCTTATTTTAGGAGTATTTTAATCAAAGGCAAACAAATTATTAAAACGGAGAGAGTATTGTTTTAGAGAGCTCTTGAAATTTTGTATTAATTATGAAAATAATATAATTAGATTCGTGGTAAAAAAATGCTATCATTACAGTATAGAATTTCATATTATTTGCATATACTTTGTGTAATTCTTAGTATGTTATATACCTCACATTGAAAAATAATGTATATGTGGTGAATATACTAATAACTATAAATATTAGAATTGCCCCATATCGAACAATTAACATAAGGTGAGGTGATCAACCCTAAATCTTTTGAGTTTCTTAAACATTGTCTTAGAGAGCTTAATTCTTAGGTACTTTGGATCATTTTTTGAGTCATAATATAGATCAAATATAACTTGAGTCCCGACAAGGTTGGTAACATGTGTTTAAAATAGAATAAGTTGAATCAATATATCAATATTATTTTTTAAAAAATTACGGAGTATATTTTATTATATTCTTAAAACTTAAAAAGTTTATTTTTATAAGTTAACTGTTATAGGAAAATTACGAAAATGACATTAACGTAGACTCGTGCATCGCACGGGCATGAAATCTAGTAATCACTATTTATGCCTTTTTAACCATTAAAAATCATAAATCATGCAAAATAAATCATATTTATCTCAAATTTTACATACAGTAGGTAAAATATGCATGTGATAACATACTAAAAATTCATGGCCAGATTCTAACTTTAACTATATTTAGTCATAAAATGTTCATTTTACTCATTAAAATGGATTTATTTAACTAAAAATCACTAAATAAAGCAATAATCTTCCATAAATCATCAAAATGACCTAAAACAATTTTAGGACCAGAAGGTATTTCATGCTCAAAGTTTCGTGATTTTATCATATAAATCACAAATTTTCTAGTTTTATTTTGTTACCATAACTCGTAAAAACTTCATAAAACCGATTGCATGCAACATCCTATGCTCTGATACCAATTGTTAGGTTCATATATCTACACTTAAGACATTTCTTAAGTAATACTAATTAACTCCTTAATTAGTTTCAAGATCTAGTTACATGCTCACTATTTAAATCGAAATAGAGAAAGAAAATGTTCCTCAGATTGTGGTTTTGGACGAGTAAAGGGCACAAGAACAAGATTCCTTCTTGTTCTTGTTCTTGAGCTTAAGGATATATGGATGAACTTCCTAGTTCCAAGTATAGGAACTCTCCTTGGTGATGCACCTAGACTATCCCTTCTCACTCAAATGCAAGTCTACTAGAACTTCAAGTGAGTAGCCCTTCAAATCGAGTACAACACGTTACAAATTACTACTCTAGTAATGTTGTGTTAATGCTTGAACACAAGTTCTATGAAACTTCTTAAGTTTCTAACTATCTAATAATTTCTAGTGAGATGTTGTCTATGTAAATATGAGATCAAGTGATGAGTGAAATAAGAGCAAAAACATCCTCTTATTCACTCACCAAAACCGGTGCAACACTTGCATGGGGGAGGGTGAGCATGCCATTGCTTTTGTTCTTCACAAGACACTAGAGTAGAGGCTATGTTTAGGGTGGTAATCATGTTGTTTTAATTCTTAATTAGAAAAACTAATAAAGCCTAACCACCTATCTTAATAGCTCCAAAGCCGGCATCTTCACTTAAGAAGGAGTCCATTTTATAAAATGTGATTTTGTTATTTGTCACATATGTGACATGTGACATGTGACATGTTATAATATAATTATGTATTTAACCAATTTAAATACAATTTCATGTCAAATAAATTAAACTTAACGTTTCAAGTAATAATTTATGATCACATATATATATAATGGGTCATCTCATATTTCGTTGACATGATCTACAACTAATTGTAATTATGATCAACCAATCATGCTTATCTCAAATGTTTCATAAATATTAAGCATTCTAATATAACAATTATATTTATTGAATCTTATTTAATCATATTACAATAAGATATATTTCTCACTTGTAAACTTGTTCTGTTTAAGGGATTAATTAATCTGTATCGTTATACAATTAATTAATATTCTTGATTAGGGAATCGTCCTTTCAGTGTGACCTCAAGGGATCAACTGATCACCACTGTCATACGACAACAATGTCAAACTCTAGTAAGCCAATCATTACCGATTAATGTGGATCAGTTGACTATAATATTAATCATCCCTTTGTATTCTTGTTAATGAGGTTTAATTAAGTGATCGCACTATTGTTGAGGACACTCACTCCAACAATCACCACCCTCATTGAAGGACCAAGAAGCATCGTAACGGTATTCACCACTACGCCATACTCCTCACAGAGACGACGGTCCGACCTTATCCTGCCTCTGCTGCTGCTGCTCCACCCTTCTCTAACCCCAAGCTTCAACTAAGCAACCCCGACCATGAGCGATATCCGCGCCCGACGAGGAAGACCCTTTGCCTTAATTAGAAAGCACACCAAAGTCATCTCCTAGAGTACTCCACCAACTCGCTTGTTGAAAATCGTTACCAATCTCCAACGGCGACATGCGCTCATGTACACGAGAAATCAGCTCGGCCTGGTAGGGAGAAGAATCATACCTCAGAGCATTGGAAGTGAAGCCATTCCCATACTACTAGTACGGCGACGGCTCAGGCGTTAGTATCAGAGGAGAAGGACGAGCATCCATCCTGTGAGTCCACGGGACTCGCTGCTCTCGGGATCTGTAGATACCTCGTTTCTCTTTTCTCTTTCTCTTTCTTTTCTCACATATTAATTATACGTGATACATTTATGGTTTGTATACACTATAATCTTATGTAATTTAGTAGAATACTCATGTATGAACTATATCGCATCACACATGCCTTATTAACATGTTTAGTGACGGGTTTGGATGTTTCATTTATTTGTGTAATGTTTAACTTTAATATTTGGTTGAGTCGTATTTGTTGGATGATGTGAAACTCTCATTTCCCGTTTGTACCCTTATACTCGTTAGACTTAGTGTCGGAGAGATAGGGGCATGTTCTCTTGTGTTTGTGAAAATTTTAATGGGAGTATGACAGCGTTGTTGGGAGATGAACGCTTAGCATTGATCGACCAGACCCTCAAATATTATATTATTGCGAGGTGGTGTCATTGCTTGTAGCGTACTTCCTTGTGTTATCTTCACCTCCTCGTTTGTGCCGATAGGTCGGATTTGGATGCTTGAAATCTTTCCGCCTCTTTCGCGCCGTTCTGCAGAATTTAGGGTACTCGGCTTCCGTTCTATTGTCTCATTCTTGGATGCGAAATTTTTATCTCATGTCGAATCGGAAAACGTGCATCCCGTGAGCAGTCTGGCCAGGTTTAGACTAGGACCGTATTATATTATCCTCGTCCTACCGGGAGGATTAGAGTCATGAGTATCCGAGACGTTATTTATCGCATACGGTCTCGGGAAACGTTTATCACGTAGACTTGTTCGTCTTGCTTGCATAGTACCGATGCTAGTGCATTTCTTTTACCATGAGAGTATGTTTGATTCCTATGTTGGATGAACGTGATAATGTGATGGCTACCAATGTTGGATTATTGGATGCCTTACATGGTATTGTGTGCTCCATCTCTAGCCTCTTCAATTCTATGATTATTTGTAACACTCTCGATTTTACCATAATGAGTAATTTAATAAATCATTGATTTAATCATTCTCTTCCACTTTTATTCGTAAATTATTTTAAATTTGCTAATTTATATTTTATTACCTTTTAATTTTATGAGAATGTCAGTTTTATGTTAGTTGGGTAAAATTCGTTTCTTAATTATCCGTTTAGAGTCCATATTCTAATTCTACGCGAAATTTGAATAAAACCCGTTTCATTGAGGTATGGGTCAAGTGTAATCTTATCGGGTCAAATTTTAAGGTCTAAAATTGAAGGAAACCTTCATTCCCTTCATCTTCCTCACAAATTTCAGCAGACTTTCTTTTCCTTCAACCTCCATTAAACCTCCATAACTCAAATTAAAAGTTTAAGACGAATGTCATTTCTTCGTTTCTCAACGAAAGTTCGTGATTTTTATATCATTATTCTCCTCTCATTTTTGTCTTCCTTTCGATACAATAAAATATCATCCTCCTCCAACATTTATAAAACCCATCTTTTAAGTCTAATCTTAAGACGGTCATAATTTCTTCATTTCTTAACCGAGTTTAATTCCGTTTGGTGTTTCGGAATCCCCTCAACTTCTCTTTATTTCTAGGTAAGAAAAGATTGAATCTTTGAACTTTATTTTAAGACCAATTTTTCAGATTTTACTCAACTTCTACTTACCTTGATAAATATTGTTCAAAGGGTGAATTTTGAAGAGTTGAGTCAAGGAATCCGTTGGTATCGATGGCTTGCTTGAGGATTGCTTATTTGAAGTGCTAAAAGGTAACGTAGATGGTTTACACAATATTACATCTTTGTGTGCTTAAATAATGAATTAGTAATCAATTAAGGATAATTATGACGATTTTATGTTGATGATGGATGTTTATATGAATGTTGTTCATTTCCGTCTCAAATGATAATAAGAATGTTAATCTATCCTTTTATTATGGAAACATAGGTCATTACGGTTTGCTTAACTACTTCCCTTGATGTTTATATTGTATAGTCGTGACTCAAATGATAATTATAATGTTGTTTGATATGGGATTTGAGTTAATATCACAATTTGCTTGAGGCTTGAATGATTTTAGGACGATTTTCGAGCTGGTGGTCGGGCCGATTAGGAACCTCTTCTATGTTTGATTGTACAATTCGGAGTATTAAGAGCCCCAGCCGGTGGGCCAGCCGCCGGTCACCCTTCTGGCTAGGAGTCCCCTGTAGTGTTATGTGGATCTTGGGGATGAACCGACCGCCGTCCATCCTGCCGGCTAAGAACCCCATGCTCCCTTTCTTCCCTTTTTTTGGAACCCTGGTGCGCGGCGGCCGACCGCTGGCCACCCACCCGGCTAGGGACCCCATCTTGTCTGTTTTTCCTTCTTTACTCATATGATCTCACATATAATGGTTCTTATGGTTTGTTTATGTTATAATCTTATGAAATGACGAAGAATATTCATGTATGAGTTATATCGTATCTCACATACCTTATTCACATGTGTAATGACGGTTTTGGATGTTTCACTCCTTTGAGTCATGTATACCTCGAGTAGTCAGTTGAGTCATGTTTTATGGATGATATTGAAACTCTCATTTTCCGTTTATACCCTTATACTGGCCAGAGTTCATGTCGGAGTGATCGAGGTACATTCTCTTGTGCTTGTGCATATGTTAGTGGGAATATGACGATGTTGTTGTGAGGCGAACAATTAGCGTCGATCGACTCGGCCGTCAAATTTTGTATTCTAAAAGGTGGTGTCATTGCATGTAGCGTATTTTCTTTATTTATCTTGACCACCTCTTCCGTGCCGAAAGGCCAGATTTGGATGCTTGAACTCTTTCCGCCTCATCCGTTGCCGCCCCTGCCGGATTTGGGGTACTATGCTTCTATTATGTCAACTGAGTCGTGGATGTGGAACGCGATACCACATGTCAAATCGGGAAACGCCTTATCCCGAGAGTCTAGCCAGGTTTAGACTAGGATCGTATTATCGTCGTTTTACCGAGAGGATTAGAGTCATGAGTATGCGTAATGCCTTATCGCATACGGTTCAGGGTAATGCCTTATCCCGTGGACTTGTTCGTCTATGTCATGAGTATGCGAAATGCCTTATTGCATACAATTTATGGAAATGCTTATCCCGTGGACTTGTTTTGACTTGTCTTGCAAAGTATCGATGCTAGTACAATTCATCCACCGTGAGATTACGTATGTTTGATTCATATGATGGAATGATTGGATTGATGCATGCCTTATATTGTATTGTTTGTCCCGTCTTTAACCTCTTCGATTATATGGTTGTTAATGGTGAGATGCAAGCAACCTAGTACCTATATGGTCGCCAAAGTTTGTCTTACCGTGATCTGGATCTACCATCCCCATGTTTCTATCTGTTCTCACATGCTTATGTTATTTCTTAGAATTCTCTCGTATGATTCATATATGTTGGTTCATCTATTTAATCATCGCCTTATTGTTTTCCATGACCGCACGAGGTATTAACTTATATATACTCACATGTTATGGAATCTGGTTGAGTCGCTCATGTTGGGTTATGTTTGTATTGTGCTAGCTTATGTGTGTTTTGATGTCATATGACAAGGAGAACCCCGAGTATTCCCCACTTACTGTGGCATTAATTTTTAATGAATGAACATGTTGCAAGTTGGTGTTCTCGTGGGGTTTTGACGAATGAGCTAGCGAGCGTTGTGCTTACAACGATTGACCTTCACGTTGTAGTTTTATAGTAGTTAGTATTATCCTATTTGTGTATTTATCGAGGGACCGAGATCCCTTACATTTATTTAAGTTACATTTTGTATAAAAGATTTATTAACCTAAGTTTTGGTTTTCATGTTTTAGTAACATTCGCGGTTTTACTTTAATATTTTTAAAATCTTGTATTTTCCGCTGCAAACGATGATTAACAGAACCAATATCGATTATTAGAGATTTAGTTCATGAGGATTAACCAATTAAATCAACTAATATTGATTACGAGTGATTTAGAATGCAATTGAAAAATGATGAAGGAATTAAATAAAGATACAAAGGAAGAAAAAAAAGGTAAGTAAATTAAATTTGAAAAGTTAACCGGTCATCCTTGAATCTGGAAAAGGATCATTGAACCGAATCATAACCAGGCACGCGGAACGAGACAAGGAGAAGGCGAACATGTCAAGCAACCCCTTAAAAGAGGCGCACCATAAGGTTTGTTTCTTCTAAGAGACGCATCAGACGTATCTGTTGATGCGTCTATTTCAAGGGCCTCTTAGTTTCTGTTTGCTTAATTAAAGTTTTAGAAAGATAGTTTAAAGACGATCTGAGCTCATGCAATGTATATATGTGTAGAATAAATAGAAAAATTAACAAAACAATATTAAAAAGAGTTCAAAACCCTTAGATTTACTTTCTACCATCGTGAGATTAACTAAAGTCGGTTTTAGTGATAGTTCGTACTTTGCAAGTGAAATTGTCTTGAAATTGATCAAGGATTTTTTATTAAAAAGTTTTAAAGATTATGTTGAGTTTGTGAAATTGGAAAATCTAAATCAACCTGACAGGTACTCAATAGGAATTGAGCCTACGTGATCGATTGATAAAGCATGTAAATATCGATAGCCAATGGCACGGTCTAGAATGGAAGAGAGAGAGAGAGAGAGAGAGAGGTGGAGGAAAATCAACCCTATTTTATCGAATTATAGAGACATGAGGTCTCTATTTACAACAATGGGATGAATAGTTTGAGAAGAAGTGTGACACATGAGGAGGTGCCTCTTAGAAGAGGAACATCAACATCTGTGTCTCTTCTAAAGGGTGCAGCTGTTGCTGCATCTATTCTAAGGAAAGTTCCTCATGTAACAAGAAAGCGCGGATTCCGAGAAGGAGATACAACTTTATCTTTATTGTTTAAAAGTCAGGGTGTTTGTATTGAACTCTAAATCCAATAAAAATATTTTTGACGGTCTCTAAAATATTCCGTCTCAGTACGAGAAGGGTTTTCTGAAAAAGGCTTCAAAACCGTCACATGATGTTATCATCTTAGCAGGGACCCACCTTTCGGAGTTACAATCTTTGGGGCCCATTTTTATCATCAGGATGTCGCTCGTCACAACCGAGTATATTCCCCAGAATGATTCGATCCTGACAGATTCTTTCGTATACCCGCGCCTTGACAGGCTTCAAAACCGTCACATGATGTTATCATCTCAGCATGGACCGACCTTTCGGACATACAATCCGTGGGCCCGTCTTTTATTACCATAATTTTGCTCGCCACAATCGAGCAGATTCTCCGGAATGATTCAATCCTGACAGAGTCTTCCGTATATCAAGTTTCACAAATTCCTTTCAATATTATATTTCCCCAACGAGAGTTCGCCAGAGGACAGAGACATGCAGATTCTCACATATGACGGCCGGTGAGGCTCATTACGCACCTCGTTCAAACGGCTGGCGAGCCTCACAACGCAACCCCACTCAACGGCTGGCGAGCCTCACATTGCAACCTCAGTCCTCATAAGAAGATACCTCAGTTATGACTCGTTCTTATGGCTGGCGAGCTTTTTAAGTAGTCTAACGGACTTTAAACGACCCTCCCCGATGGTCGACAGACTTTAAAATGTTCCCGAAGACAGGTCCTTGGTTCAGACCCCTTGAACCGCCTCGCGTTGCCATAGTCGTCAGGTTGTAATCTTTGATTGACCTGGTGGCTATACTTTGACTTTTGCCTTGTCCAAGCCTCAGTCAAAGTGGGGGCTCTGTAGATACGTCAATTCTAAACCTTCAGCCAACCACCCAGTGATGATTGGGCCGCATGTTTGGTACGCTGAACGATTTATGACAATTCGTAAGTTTATCATCAAGTGATAGCTCAAAAACTTGTGTCTACCCCTTGGTTGTCATCTACGCACCGGTACGGTCGTTTTGACAGTCATTAGAGTTCATTTGGAGTCCGGGTCTAAAACCGCTTCATTTTCTAGAAACCGTTTTAAACTCCAAGTAGGAACGCGCGGAATATTCTGGATATTTTATTAATATTTCAAATTCTATCTTTGTTAATAAAATATTATCTCTTATCTTTTTTAAATGGAAGTATAGATCAACCACAACTCCGTAATAGAAACGTGGGAATATTCCTTCCGTAGAAGGAAACCTTTGGGGAAATGACGCAGCAGGTGCTACGCCTCTTCGAAGGATCGCATCTTCCCCAGTTTGTGTTGTTCCCAAACTCTTCGTTTTTTCTGCTATAAAAGGAGAGCCCCGTTCTCACTTTTAAAGTACGCGAGTGTTTCGCCCTTCTCTTCTCTCTTTGCATTCTAGACCTTGCTATAAGCTATTGACATCTACGTGCTTGATCAATCGACCACGTAAGCTCAGATCCTTTTGGGTATCCGTCACGTTATTGCATTGACCGACCCATTTGACCAATACACAATCAATCAATCGATCAATTTTTGTCCTTTAACAAGGGTACTTTCTGCATACATTCGAGTCGAGCTATCGCTAAAAAGTTAACTTAGTCAATCTCGTTTCGTCAACATGTAAGTATGAGGGTGTAAATCTCGCTAAATCGAATTCAAATCAAAACCTTTTTTATAAAACCTTTTTAGTAGTCATCAGACGTCGAAAAGAAAAGCATAAGCATATGCGCCTCTTCGAAGAGTCGCAGCACCTGTTGTGCCTCTTCCAGAGGCTGACTACTCCTGCTCTTCTTCTTCTCCCTCTGGTTTCTACGTATCTATTTTCCTTTTCTTACTTTCTCTTTTCTTCGTACATAAATCGTATTTATCTTTCACATAAAACGTTTTGTTCTTGACTTAGATCCCTAATAATTCAATATTAGCGGGTTTTCGTCTTTGAATCAAAATTGGGTTTTAGAGGTTTGATTCGTTCATATCAAATATCTGGATTCATTATTGATATAAATGGTAGTAATTAATATGTTAAACCACTTCCATTTGAGTCGTAGGTCAATAATCCATCCTAAATATGCAAAATAACATTAACTGCTCGCGATTCTGACTTCACAGTCAGAATTCAACTCAAGAACAGACGCAACAAATGTTGCGCCTCTTCGAGAGGACGCAGCTGTAGCTGCGCCTGTTGTGGGTTGACTTATGTCCCTGAATTTTTGTTTTCGCCTTAATGTAGCTTTAATTACGTAATTATTTAACTATTAATCGTATTATCGCTCATGATCTGTCTTTTAGTTTTTCAAATCTTTTCCTTTTCTTCAAACCTCCGTTTTGAATATATTCCTTACGTGGATTCCGTAATCCGTTGTAATCTTATTTTAGTAATTGTAATTGTATGATTTCTTTGCCTTTCGTATGTAATTCATTCTAATTTCCAATTTCGACATAATTAAGTGCTAATTACATGTTCATCGACATAGTCTAATTCACATGCTAGGATTAAAACGTTGTATGTTGCATTGCATGTATACAATCGATAATATATCAAGTACGAACGATTTCCCTAATCATTAGTAGAGGCCGCTATCCAGACGGGCGAGATTAGGTGTTCGATTAAAGAACTTCCTAATACGTACCCTCACCCCTTTACTCCATATCTCTGAGCATCCGTGTTCATTGGCATCCACGAAAGTCATTCTAGGCATAGAATGCTAAAGGTAACGAGTTCTTAGTATTCATGTCATTACTTTGTGTCTTGACATGGCATAAAGTATTCGAACGGTTCCAAGTTTCCATAAAAATTGGTCGCGATTCCACAAATGCGTATTTGTACGCTTGTCCATCCAAGTGCGCCCCTCTGTGGTTCCCCGTTTATCACAATTCGACAATGATCACCAATCCGTGTATCATAGATGGTAATAGCCATATTTATCTGGGACGGTCTACCTAAGGCTCATGTATAAATGGGGGTGTCACATGTTTTAAATGAGAAAGTCATCGAAATATAAGGAGGTAGGATTTAGATTCAGAGAAAAAGCGTGGTGGGTGCTTTTTTGGCCCATCATAAATGGAGTAAGAAGGTGATGATAGAAATCAACGAATAAAGAGAGAGAGATTACTTGAGTAAAAGAGAGGTGGAATGAAGAAGAGATAAACCTCGCTGTGACATCGGAGTTAGAGGAAGAGATGTAAATATGGGGAGTTGGGGAAGGTTAATAGAGGGCATTGAGACAATTAAGAGATAAATGAGAAAAGTGTGAGATGGTTTATTGAGAAGTGGCGGTATAGTTGATTGGAAAAGGGAATGATATACGGGCAAATTTTCACATCAAGTTTTCGGCGGCTCTTCAAGACTGAAAATTTCCGTCCAACTTACACTTTTACTGTAATTTTGGGGCGATTGCTTTGGTTATATGTACACAAAATACAATTAGTGATGTAGCTTTGCGTAATTACTTGGAGGGAAATAGTTTGGATAGATGAGATGGAAGGAAGGTCTCACACCAAATGAAGCCTACAAAAGAATTTCGATGGAAGGAGAGTAGAAGAAGTCGGCCAATTACTTCCAAGGGGATAGCGGTTGTTGAGAGAATATAGGGGCGCCTAAGGTGGTCTTTGGAGAAGTTCTACCAGGGCACGCACACTATAAATAAAAGGAGCATGACCTGCAATCCCAAGACATTTCACTCTATATCTAAATTTTTTTCACGTAATCTACTTAAAAACTCATAGAAAAGGACAATACGTTAAAAACAACAGCCCGCTTTTATTATTGGAGAATTCCTACTTTCGTCCCATAACTGTACTCATCATTAGAGTGAATGATAGGATGCCGATGCACCCACATTTTTTCCCGATTTGGATATTTTTTTCGTGAGCAGTAATTCCTCGTATAATTTACATTTGTAAGTCTTTCTTCAGACGTCACTATCCGGTTTAAGCTTAAGACGGGTCAAGTATCATACCACTTGTGTATAAAAGACAAAAGCAGAATGCATAGGCTTATATACATAAGTGGTATTATACTTGATCTGTCTTGAACTTAAAGCGGATAATGCCGTCTTAAATGAGAATTGGTGCATTTACATTACTTGCATCTTCCTTCGTTATTCGCATATTAATTAATTTATTTGGCTTTAGGTCAATCATATTAACCTACTCATTTTCATCCGCTATTAACTAAATGAATAAGTCAAGTCAAAAATTTTCCCGCTCAAATACTTCACTTTGAAATTGAGCTTTATATTTTTTTTTCTTTGTTCCCCTATTATAAATTATCGTTTAAAGTGTGATACCCTGTGACAACCCTCGCGAATGCGGAATAATAAATCAAACAAGCATGCGAATTATAATGCGGAAATAGGTAGTTTTTAAAAACTTTTATACATGCAAGTTAAATAAAACGAGGAGTGTCAAAATATTACAAACTAAGTACGGAATATACAATAAAGAGACGGGGTCTCTTAAAATGTTAGCAAAGAACAGTGTTTAACCAAAACTAGCTACTATCGTCTAGAGGTGAACTTCCAGGGACAACGCCCGCTAGCTCACACCCGAACCCCAAAATATCGTATCCAAAAAGTCATCCATAGCAAGCAACCTGTTCATCCATGAAAAACATGAATGCCACAGTCAGTGGGGAGTAACTCCGGGTTCTCCCAGCCATATCACATCAAACGTACATATAAGGAAATACGAAAGTAAAGCATGCATATATATATACATCCATGTGAGTTGCGATAAGATTAAATGGGCAATACGAGATATAAAGATAAGATCATATAGAAATCAAATCCGAACCATCATGCTATTCAAAGACTCGGGGAATACACTCTTAGGCAATCGAATACGCTTACTAGGGCTTACATCTCACCGTTAGCGGTATAAGATTGATAAGATTGAGACTCACAGACAAACCAAGTCAAGTCATGCGATGATCACATAATATCCAACATTTTACCATCCATTCACGAACCAAGACCTTGACGGTGTCAAGTCATGCAATGACCATGAATACAATCATGAAATCACACATTCAAAGACAACGACACAAAGACGACCTTTCTCACGGTAAATGAAACGCACTAGCATCGTGTACATGGCAAGTATGATTAAAAGGCATCCACGGGATAAGCATTTCCCTGTAACGCATACACGATCACATTTCGTATATGTTCACTAATTTCCTCCGGTAGGACGACGATAATAATACGGTCCTAGTCTAAATCTGGCCAGACTCTCGGAATAACGTGTTCCGATTCGACTGCCGATAAACATTTCGCATCAAGACTCGGTAAATCAAGGACCCGCGAGTACCCAAATGCGGTCGAAAATTCACGAAAGAGGCGGAAAAGAGCTCAAGCCACATAACAAGCGGTACGCTACATGCAAATAACACCACCTCGCAAGTACACAACATTTGACGGCCGGGTCGAACAACGCATAGCATTCAACTCCCAACAACGTCGTCGTATGCCCACTACACATGCATTTAAGCAGTAGGATACCTCTCCGTTCCGACATTCCAGCCTTACGAACGAAAAGGTAGCCAAGGGAATGAAAATACAAAGCACAATACAAAATAGTGCTCAAACCGACTCATTTGTAAAAACCGACTCAAAGTGGGAACATATCGAAAACCGTCACAAAACATGTGATCCATGCGAAAGAGATATCATATACCCAAAACATGAATATTATAAGACATTACGTAAAATTATACGGCAAACGGATCATGCGAACTATTATAAATTACGAGTTTTAGAAGTTGGAGGAAAAATATACAGCCGTGTTCCAGGCCGGGCAGGAGACCGGCGGCCGGTGGGCCGGCTCAGAACACAGGGCAAATTCCAAAAACAGAGAAATGAGGTCTGGGCCGGTCGGTAGACCGGCGGCCGGTGGGCCGGCACAGACCATCACACCAAAACTCAAAACTTCAATACTGATGTGTTCCAGGCCGGTGGGTTGACCGGTGGCCGGTGGGCCGGCCTGGAGCACCTCTTCATGCAAAACCAAGTTTCAGAAATGAGTTACTGAAGTGTTCTCAGCCGGTGGTCAGACCGGCGGCCGGTCGACCGGCTGGGAACACCCCTTCATCCGAGAGCTTCCAAAGCTTAACCAATTCAATCCAAAACTTATATATACTTCTAATAATCATCAACAATCAATATATATCATCAATATTCATCATATAACATCATTTACTAATCATAGCATGGTATCTAATCTTCCTAATCATAATCTAATACGATTTTCTAGCATATAAATATGTAAAACACGTAAGTGATACCGAGTAACCCTTCACCGTTACCTTTAAGCGTCTCTAAGGATCGTCAAGCTCCTCTTCTATAAGGAAATAGTCTTTGTCGGGATCTTGGAGGTCGCCACCTACAATTAGATCGTAAAAAGATGAATAAAGTTCATCTTGAGAAAGATGGAATGCTTAAAAAGCGAGAAAGACGATAATTTTATTATCAATACGGATAGAGGAAGGTACGGGAGGAAGAATAAGATAAACTTACGTAAATTCTATCGAGTAACGAAGAAACTACGCCAATTCTAAGATTGAAATCAAAGAGGGAAAAGATGAGATTTCTTAAGGGATAAGAAAGGGGGTTTTGTGTTTGATTTTGTGTTGAATGAATATTAGGTTAAGGAGGGAGTAGTGTGAGTTGTGTAGGAAAAAGTCAAAGACGATTTCCAAAGTCAAGAAAAGTCAAACTAGACTTAAGACGGCTTTTTCATGAAATCTTGCAGAAATTCCAAATACGAACTCGGAAATTCTAAATTCGACTCGGAACTTAAAATTATAATTTAAAACTTAAAAATTACTGAAAAAGTTTCGTAAAATATTTCTACTAGAAAAATAGGGTACATTTCCGGGTGTTACATTCAGTTTCTCGACATTCTCAATCATGTCAAGAATGTGGGCTAACTGCTTGGCCCTTCTGGAGTTTAGCTTCAAGAAGCGACATGTATGCTCATAGCTAACGATCCTCGGAGCTTTTGAGAACTCGTTAGAGAGCGTGGTGAAAATCTTGTTTGCACCTTGGGCAATGAATCGTCTTTGCAAATTGGATTCCATTGAAAAGATGAGTACGTTCTTTATCGCACCCGCCTCCATTACGAAATCACTATAAGCAAGTGATTCATTTGCTCCTGCATTGGGGCCTGGGTTAGTCGGTAGTGGCTCAGTCAAGTACTTGAGCTTACCGTCAGCAATGGCAGCATTCCGTAATGCCGCCTCCCAGTCCGCAAAGTTGGACCCATCATTCTTCAGTCGCGTGGACTGATTCATGTTGTCCATAAAAATCTTTAGCCAGGACTCGCGATCGAGTGTAGCACTTGGCATTGGGTCGTCTGTACGTCCAGCCATTTGTTATTTTAGCAGTTATATCCTTATATAACGGATTCAAGAAACTGTGAAAAGAAGAAAAATTATGATAAGTTTCATCGTTTTAAAATTAAGTCTTAATGCAAAAACTGTTTAATGCGATGACTCATGCATTTATACAATTGACCTCCCTCAAGAATTATATAAATGATCCCAAGACTCAATTTCTGTAAATTGATAAGCCAACCTCTTGGCTAATTCTACTTTTAGAATTCTCAGTCGATAAATTTCTGTAAATTCTATCTTTAGTCCATTATAATCCCGAGATATTACTCGGACTACAATGTTGAGGTAAAATAGGTCAACACTCACTACTTACCCAACGTAGAAGGGGTCATATTATGACTTCCGACGAAGAAGGGGCTCATAGTAGTTTTTCCTATAAAGACTAATCTCAATTTTCATTTTAGAGGAAGATCCCATCATCTTAAATTTAATTCATTTTAAGTGAACAAATTTCTAGCATTTCGTGAATGATTTAGACTAAGGTGATGGCCCTATGAACGAGTGACATCTGTATGTCTAAGATGAAAATTCAAACTATATGAATCATTTTTCATGCATTTTAGGTGGTTTGGTTTAGGCGGAATATGATGCAATTATTTAACATGTGAATGAAAAGCAAGAGAATGAAAAATACGTAAACTATTACAACGGTCCAAGTGTGACCTATCTACCAAATTGAACAGTAAATACAAGTTTGGAATCCCTCCTTATGGATCCGAGAAGCTTGACTTGATGTTCCATCTTGGTCCATGAAGCGGGAGTAAGCATCCGATCTCCGTCTTTAGTCTTCTTAAATTACATTTAAAAATTACAAAATAAACCTATTTACATTCTAATTCCAAAACATAATTAAAAGAAAAATAAAGGGAGATTCGAGATCTCAAAATTACATCCAAACCATGTTTCCATCATTACGAAAACATGATCAACTAAGGCCACACTAGGTATTACATTTTTCAACCAATTGCAAAAATACGTAAATAAAACCATTCATTCATTCATTCATCCGACAAAAATAAAATGCATCAACTATATAAATTAATTCTTCAAGACATAATTCTGTAATTATGTAGAGTAATTTATCCAAACCACCTTTTATACGATCAAAATTATGTGACAATTCCTTAATTGCCCACAACAATTTTAATCTCCCATAATCCATTTTATTTTAAACCTTTTTAAACTAATCGGGTATCATTATTGTGAACCTTTTCACAATAACAAACAAACATTATCTTTATAATGTCAAAAAAAAAAAAAAACAATTTTTTTTTCTTTACTGATCACTCACTGTTCACGTGAACAGTACCAGTCCAAAAGTAATTTTTTTTTTCTTTCTTTCTCACGGATTAATCAAAAAACCGAAAAGAAAAAAAAATTAAAACCATAAAAAATTACCTGCTGCTACGGTAAAAAAAAAACAGAATTTTTTTTTTTATTAAAAATCAGCAGCACGGACAGAGGAAAAAAAAATTTCGGTGTTGTCAATATTGCTAGATCGGTACAAAATTCAATATCTAATCGTTATTAAATATTGATTCAAACTAGATTATTCAATTTAACCTTTTAAAAGGAACATCTAAATCATGATTAAATCGATTATCCTTATATTCATTTAATCACAATCGCTTTGAACATCATTAAAATTGAATCATTATGCAAAAATTATCAATTTAAAACAATGAGTCCGAAAACAATAGCAACAACAAAATCAAAACAATTCCATCTTATTTTAATTTAATCCTTATCAAATTAAAACAAGTACAAATTTATTATATTGAATTTTAACCTTTTAAAATAACAATATCAATAAATCAACAATGAAAAAACAAGACCTAAAAAAAAACAAATTACACGGCCCCAAAAAATATCCAGCCGTAACAGTAAATTTTTTTTTTTTCAGTATAAATTTTTTTTTTAATTCTCAAATTTATATTTCATAAAATGAAAAACATATAATATAATTTTGTAGCCAAATGCTCTGATACCACTTGTGGGAAATAACTGTTTACATCCCCTTAAAAATTAGGATTATAACAAAATTATAGAATATGAATTGCGAGTCATTAATATGAAGACGATATAAAATATAGAGAAAGCGAATTTAACCTTTGGTCCTAGCAAAATTCGGCCTAAGAACAGATATCAAAGTAGATATCCTCCTAATTATCTCACCCGAGATTGATCGAGATATGCCCTTCTCCTTTGCTAGAAAGATGATTAAAAGTTACTGTTAACTTTAGGTTTTTGTGTTTTGTGTGATGGAGGCACAAGTGAGTGTAGAAATTAGGTTAGAATTTTTCTCCTTGCTCCTCTACCTATCTCACGGCACTCCTAGGTCTTATATGAGGAGATTTAGTCTCCTCAAATAACTACCCATTGACCGGAAAAACCGAGTGTATTTGGACACTTTGTTTCGGTCATTTTAGCTTCCAATATAATGCAATATATTATAATCGTCATTTGTCAAGGACTGACATTATAATACAACATTAATTATAAATATCCGTATGTTTATACTTTGCCAATTAATTATAACGGTTTATGTTTAATTAGCTTACATTATATACAACAATTAAATATAACATTTTATATTCAATTTACGAATTACAGTTAATTCGTCTAAGCTAACTATATTTAATCATTATTAAATAATCGTCTCATCATCACATTGACTAACCTTTTAGTCAAATACACTGACTAACCTTTTAGTCATATATTAGGGCATCAATATGATCATTTTCTCAAATAATCACATCTCTCAAACACATCCTATAGATGTGACTTTTAGGGACCAGTTGATCACCGCCATCTGTATGACAATAACGTCAAACTTATCTAGCAAGCCAACCGTTATTGATAAACGTTAATCAACTGATTATTATACAAAGTGTACCCTGTGAACCTACAGAGATTTATTTATGTTATTGCACTAACTGTGGAGGACACTGGCTCCAACAGTTAATCATGCATAAGTAATCTTTGTTCTAGGGGAAGGGTTAACATGTCTAATTAATTTATAAGTATAAATTGATTCCGGGTAGAATTGTTTTAGTTGTCTCTATTTCTTGTTTGATTCTCATGATAAACTTTGATTTAAGGCCTTAATCAATTATTTATAATTGTCAATTTCCGTCTCAAGGGCGAGAGTCGAGATGAAAATTAAAGGACTGGCAAGAATAGTTTAATGACCTAGCAAGGTTGAAAAGACGTTAGGACCCGTTAAAAAGTCGGTATGAATCCGAAAGGAATATACCATTTAAAGACTTGGACAACTATGATTTTTCTAAACCCGTAATCAACATTGCTTTTAAATTGATTAGCATGTGAACCCCGATCCCTAGATCCTTTTCTTTATTGTATTGTTATCATTTTTATTATAGCATTTATTAATTAGTGACAAACATTTGCCAATCGTACAAGATAGAGTTCTAACCATAACTATTCACAAGTATCTCCCGTCTCCCCGAGATTGACCCCTTACTTCCCTTATTACATTTATTTGTTGTTAGCCTAGTTTGGGTTATTTATCTTTGATTAGGGTATGTCATCTGGTTATAGAATCAAGCAAGTTTTTGAGACTAACCCCAAACTCAAAGCATGAATAAACCTTATAAATATAATGTATTGAACCATTTTTATACATACTAAATCAAATTACGACGAAGTAATACCGAGATATCCATCTACGTTACCTTTTAGCGCTTTAACCCTTTAAAGAATCGTCAACGATATAGGAATCCGTATTCGGATCTTCCACACATGCCCCTTTAAAAACAAGGGTGCCGAAACGGCAATAAAATGACCATTTTTACGAGCTTGGGAAAGTTAGGATGAGTAAAATGCTCAAACAAAGTTGGTAAGAATATGAAGCTTACCGCGAGATGAAGAGAATGGCGCAAAAATCAAGGAAAACGGATGAAAAACGTAGGAGAGTGGTGCTAGTGAATTTGATGGTTTGATTTGAGCGAAAATAAGAAAATGAACGAGGGAGATGTTCCTACACGAGAAGTAGGTCAATAGGGTTTCCTTTCTTCTTTTTTTATACGCAAAAAATGAAACTGTATGCTAGTTTCATTCCCTATATTCGTGGGATATGATTTTGTTTCCAACAACCTATATTTTATGAGTTAACTTAATATGTAATTTCATGAATAATTAAAATCTTAGCGTTTAAACTTCGTCTCAAGAAGGTCTAAAATACTAATAAAATAACGCGGTTTTATTAATTAACTACGAATTTCAATAGTAAAATACGAGACGATAAAAATTAAATTTTTATATTTATAAAATAATATAGCGTCTCATATAAATACAAAAGTTTTTATAAAAATAATGTACTATAGTACTATTCAAATACAACGGCTTATAAAAATATTATATATTCTCTTACTTAATGTAAATCTCGAACTAATTATTAACAGGGCGAAAAATGTAGGTGTTACAATCGCTCCTTGTGGCTTCTGTCACAAAGGATAATGTGTACATTAATGGTTTGAGTTTTAGGGGTGGCCCATTGTTGTAACACCCTCATTTACCCGGCCAAGGTAAATGAAAGTGCTACTATCACGGTTTGCCGAGATAGTACATATCATGATGTCAATCCCAAAACAATTAAGTTATTATAATAAGTGATGAAAAGAAAGATATATTACAATGCCCAAGCTATATAAAAATTGACAAAACAACTCAACACAAGTCTAATGACGCAACCTCTAACACTACACTCCATGAGTTTGTTCATGTCCGTCATCAAGCAACCCAAAAATCATCATCAAACAAACACTCGCCAGAAGCTACACACTATAATACAGCAGACATATCGTATGGATCACGGTAGAGTTACAAAAATAGTACAACACATGGCCACTTAACATATACATAATCAATAACAAGCATACTTGTAATACAATCATCATACATATCTGGTGCCATCAGGTAGCGCACCGAACCACCAATCGTGGTGCCATCAACTAGCACACTGTCGTGTCCACGGTATGTCGTAGACACGATGGGCTCTATTGGAGCCCCAGACCCATGTCATACACCACATACACTCCCTCTTCCATGGTGGGAACCATGAGAATCGACTCACAAAGTCTATGGAGTCGGTTTCCCGCAACCGCTCCATATAAATAAAACCTCCAAACTCCAAATATCACAATCACAACCACTAACTCTAGTCAACATGTCAAATCACATCAATTGAGTATGATTCATCTACCTGAAAGCAAATCAAGCATAATCATTACCAACAATGGCTATCCAACACAAGAGTCAACAACAATGGTGATCAGAGCATATGAATCATCAACAATGTCGCTCCAAGCATTAGAATCATCAACAAGCACAAGAAATATGAAGTTATGACTCCTCATCTACAACAAACCCCACCTACACAGCAATAATAATATAATTACTACCAATTCCCCTAATTCTACACTTATTAATCAATAAACTAAATTGTAGGTCTAATCATCCTAAATTCTATACCAAAAATCAACAAACTATAATCTATATTCATTTTCCCCAATGTATATGTTAATCATCAAGAATTCCATCAACTATATCAATTTCCCTCAAATTCTACTCAATTAACCTAGCATAATCTAATTATTATTAGCTCTAGAATCAATCTAATTAACATATATAATCTAATTACCCAAAACCTAACTTAAAAAAATGAAGAAAGACAATGAAAAGATAAGAGATAAGGATAGCTTACTAAAGAAAAACAAGAAGATTTAGGAAGAACAATCTATTCAACAAATTCATAAGGAGAGATTAGAAGAGGTTTAGAGATTATGAGAGATGATTAAATGATGATTAGAGGAATTTAGAGATAGGTTATAAGGATATCAATAAGGGTGAAAACGTATGAAAGAATAAAGATCGTAATTGTATAAAACATAAAGTTAGGCGGAGAAAACAAGGAATGTTGAACTCGACATTTATTACTCGGTCGAGTAACTCAGCTCATTCGACCGAGTGACCCCCACTCGACCGAGTCACTACCTTACTCGGTCGACTAAAAACACACAAGGCAAACCCAAAACTCCCAGTTCTCCTCATTCAACCGAGTGGCACCCCATTCGCTCGAGTATAATATAAACTTGACCGAGTACACGCACCACCCACTCGATCGAGTACACCTCTACTCGATCGAGTTCCTAAACCTAGGCACGACCAACACACCCAAGGTCACCCACTCGACCGATTACCTACTAAACTCGATTGAGTGTTCTAAAATCGAGCGAGTACAAGCCCTAAAGTCACGAGTATTACAATATTCCCTCCTTAAGAAGAACTTCGTCCTCGAAGTTCACACCCACACCACAAAAGAACGAACCACCAATGAAACGAACACGATAACCTACAAACACCTACGACAACCTCCAATAATCGTCATACAACCCAACCTAACCCGATACTATATTGAAAAGCCAAAGTTCCAATTCCAATAACAACATATACCAACAATTGCCTTAGCCAATAGCCAAAACAACCAACCGATACTATTATAACGATAACCATTCAAATTCCCTAACAACGTGTCACAATACCTCACACTAACCCCAACCAAAAAAACACAAATGCCAAAGTGCTAAAGCCGCCAAGATGTACTCATATTACCACATAGAACACATATCAATACACCTAATAACATACAACAACTAACACTATCACATCACCAATACCGTCTAACCACCATGCCTTTCATTACACCAAAGTTCGAAATGAGTCCACAAAATTACAATGCGTCACACTATTCCCAAAGAAGTATTACAATCTACCTCCCTTAAAGTGAACTCCATCCCCGAAGTTCACACACACTCAAACTCAAAATCATTACCACGACTATCCATGCATACCATCAAGTTCCTTAGCTCCATACATTTCAAATTATCGGTACCGATCATCACCAAAATAAATAATACCGCAAGTCAACATTCAAACCCATATTGATACCTCAATAGCATAACTAAACATCGAATGGCAACACTGTTAGATTCAATAACCCACTCATAAGACATTTCTTATGAGTAACTAATTAACTCTTTAATTAGTCATGCAAGATCTAGTTCATGCAAACATAAAAACAAAGATAAGAAGAAAACTTGTTTCCATACATTGATTTTGGACGAAATATGGGTACAAGAATAGGACTCCTTCCTATTCTTGTTCTTGAGCTTAATAGATTGTGGGATGATCTCCTAAGTTCCAAGGATATAAACTCTCCTCTTAGTTGCACCTAGACTATCTCAAATCTCCTCTTATATTATATACTAGATAATATGAGAGGAACCCTTTATAATATGACTAATATAAATATTACTACCCTTAGTAATATTATCAAGATATTAGAAGTATATGAACTTAGTGTTATGTGAAACTTCTTAAGTTTTCTTCTAGTGTAAGAATGCAGTGAAATGAATATGAGATCAAGTAAGTAATAAGAGGAGAAAACATCTCCTCTTATTCACTCATGAAAATCGGCCACCAACAATGGGGAAGGGTGAGCATGCTTTACTTTTTGTCTTTACAAGGTAATAGACTAGGGCTAGGCTTAGGTACTTAATCATTATGCTTAATTCTTAATTAGAGTAATAATCAATACCTAAACACTACCCTACAACCCCTTAAACCGCTTATACCAAATAAAATGGAGTCCATTTTAACTTTGTGATTTTGTCATTTGTCATATGTGTGACATGTGACATGTTACATGTAATTTTGCTTATAAATATACATTTAACTAATTTAAATGCAATCTTATAAAAAATAAATTATACTCAACATTTAAGTAATAATTTATAATAACATGTATCTAAAATGGGTCATCTTATATTTGGTTAATATAATATACAACTAATTGCAATCATAATTAATCAATTATGCTTGTCTCAAATGATTCATAAACATTAATCATTCTTAGTAATATAATGATTTAATTACTAATTGAATCTTATTTAATCATATTACAATAAGATATAATTCTCACTTAAACTTGTTCAAATTAAGGGATTAATTCATCTGTATCGCCATACAACTAATTAAATTTTATGATTAGGGAATCGTCCTTTCGGTGTGACCTCAAGGGATCAACTAATCACCACCGTCATACAACAGTAACGTCAAACTCTAGTAAGCCAATCGTTACCGATTAATGTGGACCAGTTGACTATAATATTTATCATCCCTTTTCTATTCTTATTATTGAGGTTTAATTAAGTGATCGCATTATTTTTTAGAACACTTACTCCAACAAATACTTACCAACAATTGCAAACATTCCAATTATTCCATAAAAAATAAACTTATCACCGCGATACAACATCTTACCCTCCCCAAAATCAATGCTAAACCCTCGAATCAATTCATCGTTAACCCTTATCTATTTTTTTATTGTTACTAACCCACCTCACAAAAATCGATTAACACTCTAATACCAAAATCTCAAACATATATCCCCTTCCCAATACTCTCAATCCTAAGTACCGTATCGCCACTCCTTCCTCACCACCTATACTTCACTAATAAATCCTCAAAACAAAACACTAAATTAATCCATTAATTCATCCGCCTACCATCACACTCCTCAACCCACACATTATTTTCGACCATAGAACACACAATGCAAAGTTCTGAGAGGTCCACAAATTAAAATATATTTACCGCTATCCAACTCACTCAACCAAAAACATAGAACACGCCTCCAATACTCCATCCCACTAAACCCACCAAAAGCTAATGGACAAACTTGCAACCTCAAACACACGATATAACCCATATCTACTGGATTTCTCACACCCACTAAGCCATCACATCCAAACACCATGCGAAAGTACCCTAACAACTACGCCTCACCACCTAGGTAGCACAGACACTCCTCCTACTTAGCCGTCCCGTGTCGGACACCGTGTCGGACACACGGACACACGGACACCTATAAAGAAGGAATGGGAGGTTGAAAGATTAAAAGAGATTGATTAAAGATGATTATGGGTGGAAAATGAGAATAAATTATCGTTTAAGTCAAATTTTACCTTCAATTATTTACATTTAATACCAAATACTAATACAAATATAAAATTGTACGTTATTTATAACTATAAAATATATATTTTATTAAATTTAAATGTCGTGTCCCGTGTTCTAAATTTCACGAAATGTCGTATCACGTGTCCGTGCCCGTTTTGGTGCTACCTAGCTCACCACTAAGCTTCTAAAGGAAAAAAAATCACAAAAATTATGACCAATATTCACCACTCACTAAACTCTAACCTTAACACCCACAATGCAAAGGCTAACGAAATGGCAAAAATGAAAATACGACATCTACTCATATGCCCATCAATTAATAAGCTCGAGCTCTCAAAATTCGATATTCTAACTAACTCATGAAGACTCGCATAACCAAATAACCATCATACTAGACCATCATTTGAATAATGATATCACGGAAAACAAAAGACTATGCCAACCTTGCTAAAAACGTCCTAATCCGAAAAACACATGCTACCAATATCCCCAACACTCACCTCCAAGCGACAAGGGAAAACACTCATAACTCAGTTTACCGACCCATAATACGAGTAAAGAGCTAATAACAACTTATAAATAATCCTAACAAGAAAACTAAATTCAAATACATCTTATATAACACTCTTAGACCCAGAGAACTATAGCACATTACTCTTTCTTGCTCGCAAATCTACACTCTTACTACCCAATGTCGCAAAGGTACAAACCGATGATGCAACTAATCTGAAACTACTACCTCAACACCTCATATTCTCTCGCTAACATGTTGACTAGTCCCAAAATCCATTACACTTGAAACTACCTACACACTCAACTATATCACTCATCAGTTAATACTATTTCCCGTTATACAACTTTCTCAACTCAAATCATGACTAATCCTCCTCTATCAACGCCTCTCACTCCGCAAAATAACCCACAAGGTCTTAAAGCTAATATCGCACGGTAGCTACCAAATATAATCACAATAAACTGTCACATTCCTTTCTCAAACCAATAGCTATCATTCGTCTTTTAATTCAACTTTCCCATGAAAGATTCCAATATAAGACAACATTATTAACTAAATATCTATTCTTATTCCACATTTGAATCTCTTGTCTCCAACTTATGTCAACCAAAATTTCAAACCACCAAATTCCTTAGTAACTATAATAATCTGTATTTTGTTAACCTTGTACTCGGTCAAATAGGGTGTACTCGATCGAGTGGTGTCCTTACTCGGTCGAGTAGGTAATATTAAGCCGAGTATGTCACGTTTGTTGCTTAGGTACCTTTTGCCTAAGTGGCACTCGGCCGAGTATGGTGAGTATTCGACCGAGTGCATTTTACTCGGCCGAGTGTTTTGTGCACTCGACCGAGTACACCGGTCTGTCGGGTTTTTTGAGCAGTTTTGAATTACGATGATTAAGGGGTTATATATTTAATCCGTCAGTTAAACACTCATTAGAAACCCTAAACACTCTTAAAAGTCCCCATATCTATTATATATCATCACAAAGCTCGTGATTCCTATTGTGGTTTGTCGGAGTTATTCCTTTTGCATCAATCCCGTCGTAAGTATCTATATCTTGAGTCTATTTAGTATTGTTGAGTAGTCTTATTGGAACCCTAATCTGATTTAAGGATGGGGAGTTAGATTATTGTATGTTGTTAGGAGAAGGATTCGTACAGGAGGAATTATAGTATTACGTGCCATTGTTGCGGATTGTTGATTGATGAAGGAATTATTGTTGATGATTGATGTTGATGATATTGTTGATTGATGTTGATGATATTGTTGATGATGTTGTTGATGATATTTTTGATGATGATTTTTGTTGATGGTTACGGTGAGTCGGTGATGGTGTTGTGGTTGTGATGATGATGGTTACTGGTTCTATATCGGTGGTCCGTTGACCGTTGGGAGACGGTTTCACGCCCCAAATTCGCCTCTCGTGGCTCCCCCGCTACGAGGCGGATGTGCACATTAATGTTTCGGGAACTCTCGTTGCGGTGAGAGGGGGTTTTGTTGTCCAACATTTCGGTCTGACATCGATAGGTGGTACGAGGTTCAGATCTGCAGTCTGACGCTGGTTGGGGTTATCGCTTCGGAGAGAGCTCGGTTACCGGAGTTTGTAGATGTTTCTGGATACTTGGTTACTTTTTTTATGATGGTTTGAATGTGTTTTTGCATTGGTTGATGTATGAATGTACCGATCACTTCTCTTTTTTCAAACCTGATGTGATCCATTGGGGAATGGTGAGCAGGAGTTTAGCAGAAATTCCTATGAGCATGCGTCGGGATTGGGGGGGATGCCGCTGGTTGATAAGTCTTAGCTTCCAACGTGTTTTAGTTCTTAGACTCTCTTTTTGAGCTGCTACATTAGTTTGGAGACTGTGTATTTAACATTTCGTTTGAGACAATGTTGTAATCACGTTATACCTTACTTTTAATTTAATATTGTTTCGTTATTGTCTATTTGATATTGACTACCTCGGACAACAGAGATGGTAACACTCCTATTGGCGTGTTACACTAACAATACTCTACCAATATATCACCACCTGCCAATACATTTCACACAAGTCACTACTTAGAATACCTCCAAAGCCATACTCTATCAATATACCACCACATGCGTGATATAGATAACTAGATGCTTTCTTTAAATTGTGTTTATAAAAAGTAAATTAATTAACATGAATGATAATTGAATTTATGATTTAATGCGTGTGTAGTAATTATTATACATGTTTAATGCTTTTTTATAAAATTGTATATGCGATTGTTGCTTAAAATATCACATTGTCGTTGGGTGCGCAAACTAGGGTTCAAACGCGAACCCTAGCGTCGTTGGTGATGGCGCGACTATGAAGTAGTCGTGGCCTAGGGTTTTGGCCTCCTCCTTGTGCGTTAGACTATGACATCGTTACGTAAGCTACTCATGTTATAGTCGATTGAACTATAACATACATAGTAAGTGATGTTATGGTGCAGTGTACTATAACAAGAATTGTTGTGGTGACATGGCAGTTAGTGCTTTGGAGTCAACCCCTCGATGAAGGTGTTATAGAAGACTAAACTATGACGGAAGAGAGTTGTAGTTGATGTTACTATAACCTCGCACGTATAACTAAGGCTATAGTTAGAAATATTATAACTTCACTAGAGTTGAGTGAAGATTATAGTTGGAAGTACTAAAATTTCACTAGAGTTGAATGAAGGTTATAGTTGGAAGTACTATATATAACATTCTATGTTATATATATGCTTATGTGTCTGGTATGTTATGGTAGCTCAAACTATAACGTGACCTTCCAGGTTTAATGTTATACATCTAGATACTATAAACTTTGGTCATTTGTGCTTGTTTATGTGGGTTCTTATGGTAAGTTGGACTATAATACTATTTTTGCATATCATATTGGTTATTCTTATTCATTTATAGTGTTTAACAGTCAGTTATACTGTTCCTGAGTTGAGTCGTGATGATTGTTCATGCATGTTGTACAGTCAATTATATTCTACATTGGTGTATGAGCTACGTTAGATGTATAGATGACGAGAGGTTTCAGTTATATACCGATCAGAATGAGCAAACACTGCCCTTTTGGGATTTGTCGTAGGTCTATGTTAGGGTTTGGCTAGAGGCAATTGTTATATGATATGGTTCCCGTGCATCATTCAGTGTACAATTAATGCACTGAGAGCCTGGCCACGTCTTAGACATATAGGCAGTTGTTATACGATATACATAGTACCAAGAATGCAGTTATTATACAATCCACCTCGATGGAAGCATTTGTTATACGCTTCATCCGTTCAGAGGCAGTTGTTATACGCTATGACAGTTAGTGCCAGTTGTTATACGCTCTAACAGCGTTCGTTTTATACACTATGCTTGGTAAGTGGAGGCAGTTGTTATACGCCACATTGATTGTTTGTTCCTATCTTGTTATTGATGATTTATGATGCTTTTGACATGCTTAATAATTTTTTCACATGTCGTTCATGATTGTTTTCAGTTGTTGTTAATTGTTGATTAATTCAGCTGGTTGTAAACATGGTTGGGAGAGCATCTAGTTACTCCTGACTGATTGTCAACCTCCCCCCCATTCTCAGGTTGAATTTGGATGCTTCTTGTCTGGATGTTTGGGCTGGAGAGATATGTGGCGAGATCAAAAATATGTTTAGAAGTTTAGCTTCACTTGAGAATATTAATACTTGGTTTTTGATTTTAGTAGCGATCCGGATTGGTCGGGTGTTTCCGCCACCTTGACATTATCCTTATTATTAAAATCTGTTTATTATCTATTTATACGTTATTTCCTTTTAGTATGAAATTCGGGTTGTTATAGTACCAGTCCCCAATAACTTCACAATGTTACAATGTCACCATGAAAATCATCATATAATGAATTCTCGTCAATAAAGCATCAACATGCATCACATAACACTATACATGACCAATGATTTGAGTAGCAAAATCTCTACCTTTTCACAGATCTAACCGAAGCAAGCTAGCAAACCCTCAAAACAAGGAATCAAGGCTGCTGCTCCACAATATCGACTATATACATATAATACCATATAATTACACTCTACTCTCAATCAATTGTCCAATTACTTAAAATTTCCCCAAAACCCCCCAATTTATACGGTTTGGTCTCATATGATTCAAGAACACAAGATAAATCAACAACTTATAGGTTAAATCCTCATAAGATGGGTTAAGATAATAAGGTTAGAGTAAGACTAGCTAAGATTAAATGTTAAAGACTTATTAAAGAAACAAAGACTAGATTAAACTTACCCAAAGAGATGGATTAAAGATGAGAATCCGCAAGTAAATCTACAAATCCCTCTTAGATCAAACTCAGATGATAGATATGGTTTTTAAAATGAGTTAATAAGGTATAGATCTGCATATGGCGGTCTATGAGCCTATTTGTAAGAACTCATAAACTAACCCAAAAAATATAGAAAAATAAATAAAGAAGACCTCCCTAGCTCGACGCGGCTCGGTCGAATCGCCTTATCTTACGCGGCTCGGTCGAGTGGTAGGTCTACTAGGTCGAGTTGCTTGAGCCAGGGATTCAGCTCAATTCATCCCTTATATTACTCGATCGAGTGCCACGACACTCGGCCGATCGACTTAATCTTACTCGGTCGAGTATGTTGAGTGACCCTTGTAAATAATACAAAGTAGTAACAATGCACATATAGCGACTTGTACAACGTTAAGTGTTGGATTCAAATAATGATGTAGCTACTACGATATGAAATGCAAACATCGTGTTAAACCTAACATGTGAATTCGTTTTCTTGTCGTTTAATGTTTGTTCTAACTTTGTCAAAGTTATCTTAGCATGTGAAAGTTCATTAGCGATAACATGAAAAAATGTGCAAAATAAGGTTGGAAGAGGGAGTAAACGTGTAAAACAAGTGTACATCTGAAGCATCACACCACAATCCAACTCAAATTGTAATAAAACAGATACAGGTCGATCTAATTACATTAATCTAAATAAATGACTAGGACTTCGTCGTCGATGCATGAATGAGGATCGTTTTTACAACGCAATATGCAATTGACTACAACACTAAGAAAAAAACGGGCAAGGAGGGAGGCTCACGACTCACACGTGTTACGTGTCGTTGAAATTTACTCGTTGTGCGCACTCTCTTTAATCGATTTGATTAAGATATTTAATCGGGAAATAAAGTAGGTGCCAACATAAATCAGGTCATAATGTGACAAACACTGCAACTACGATATTAACTTGATTATCTTATTATCTTATTATTTTGACATAAAGTGTTTATGAAATGGTTTTGACAAACTAAATAAGAAAACGACCCATGTTAAAAACGATTGTGTCCGATTTGTTTTGAAAGAAATGTTGTAAGTTAAATAATCTTACTAGTTTTAAACCCGTGCAAAATTGCACAGGCAAGTCGTATATGGATGTTATTGCCGCTGAAATACAATGAATGGATGAAAAATATTGCTGATAATAATGTGAATAGTAGGAAAAAAACGTGCTAGGAAATACAATTCAACATACATATTTTTAAAACCAATTAAAAAAACATAATTTAGTCACTTTAAGTGTGCAATCTTCAGTACAATACTTTGACAACGTTTTTAGTTCATTTATACTATAGTTTTTTAGTTCAAAATATAATTTTATAAAAAACTATAATAATAAATATAAATTTACCTTTATCAAGACTTATATTAAAATGAGTTGAAACAACTTATTAATTGTTTTTAGAGTCATAAATCAAATAACTTGTATATAATATTTATCATGAATGATAGATTTGAATTATTATTTTTATGTACAATTAATATAATAAAATTATCTTGGATGAAATTCAAGTAACATCGCAATGACCTTATGAAGATGTGCATCTTGACCATTATATATAAAGGTCAATATAATACGATATGGTATACGTAAACCTGTCAAGAAAAATGAACCGATATAATATGATCGGGTACATGACCCGATAATAACCCTCATATTGAGGGCCAAGACATGCTCGACCCGTGGGTCACGACTCAACTCGTGAATATGTAGATTTATGCAATTTGTTTTTTAACTATAACCTTCGAACTACATAGTCTGTAATATAAAATTGACTTTTGGAACTTGGCGATAAAATTAAATATGCTTGTATTAGGGCAGAGCAATGATTAGATATCCGATCCAAAGTGCTACTTCGGATCAGATATTTAAAATGGAGCGATTTAAAACAATAGATGTTGTATATTTATTAGAACCCGAGTATAAGTATTAGAGTCTAAACACAATCATTAAATAAAAAGTTGGTAATAAATGACAGGAAAAATAAGTAAATAATAGAAAAATATAGTTTCAGATCGGATCGGATATCAAAATATTTTCATTCTAATATCCATATCCGATCCAAATACCAAAATGTTTGGACAATCGGATTTTTTTGCGATATTGAATACTTCGTGTACCATGTATCATGTATATGTACCAATGTATCATGTATCATGTATATGTCACAATGACTGATCAATACTTTGTCTACCAACGCGATATTGAATATATTGAATAAATATATGTTTTCTTATTTATACCCAATATTAAAATAAAAATAAGGAATACTATATTTTATAATAAAAAATTTTTAAAAAACATTTATAAAGAACTCGAATTGTATTTGACTCTGACGCACCCATACAAACCCATATTTTTCAATCCTACAAATACTCAACCTTATATCATACCGGAACCCGAAAATAATCGAAACTCTAACTCTACTTCACTATCAATAATAGTGTATACTTAATCGACATCCCATAAAAAATGGACAAATTCTCATATCAGACGGCCTTTTTTCGTCTAAATTAAAACGAACAAAATTTGATAATTGTACGATAAAATATAAATATTTTTTTTGGTTACACCATTTGCAATTATACAGAGTATATATAAATATAAAATTTTATGCTAGGATTAATCTTTAGATTTCAAGTAAATAAACCAGTTTATGCAAAAAACGCCTTTTTTTTGCCTACTTTAATGTACAACAAATATATCCGTCTCTTACTCAACTCTAGCACTCTAATTAAATGCATTTAGAAAGTGAGTGGGGTATAGTGGTGGGGTAGGTGTGGGAAAAAAAATAAAAATAAAAGAAATAAAAAAAGCAACTAAAGTGATGATGTGGATGCACAGAATTGCTTTAAATGTTTGAGTTTTAATAACAGTAGGATTTTTTTTGTCTTTACCTGGTTGTTAGTATGACGATTTTCCCTAAGTTTTGACATGTTATTTGGTCAGATTTACAATTTGTTTTACAAGATTTATTTCAACAGTAATCTAGTTGCAAAATTTTGTAATACTCTAATTCAAAGTGGTTACAAATTGCAATTTGGATTCAATTATTTTTTAACGAGCATCCATTATTTGGGCTATTCTATGTTATCCACCCATTATTTTATTATGAATAGTGTTTAATAGGGTTAAAATTTTAAAATAATTGGATATTTGATGTCAAGTGTTGAGCTTACTGAGGCATGTAGACATATAAAACCATCTCTCTCAAGAGATTAAAGAGGTTTATTCACAATGGGCCATCTTAAATTTAGTCTATTTTGGCTAATCTTAAAAATCTCCTATATAGAATGATGTTTATTAGATTATTGATGTATGTAGTTGTTTTATAACATAACAAAATTTTCTCACATTTCAAATTCTGATTTTATATGATACCTTGCATACTATGTTAGTTGTCTGACGGTTGATACTTTTTACCGCCAAATTGCACTATCTCGAGAGCTCTTTGTATATTATCCACAACTACTGTGAATTTTTTCTTCTCACAGGTAAGGAAAATGGTTAGCCCTTTGTGAATGGCTTGAATGTTAAAGTAAACATTATTGGAGTATAACATTCATTTTAGACAATATAATCACTAAGCTACCAACTTCTTCATAGTAGTAGAAAGTTACCAAATAATTAATTAGTATGTGGAAATTAAAACCGTTGATTTTTTAATGAAATTTACAGAATAAGATTGATGTATAGGTAACGATGTATCTTATACAACTACCCTTTAATATGCTAAACCACATTTAAAATAACTATACTACGGAGTTTTAAATAAAGGAAATTTTAACGTAATATAAAGGAAGCGTTAGACGTAAAACAGATTGTTAGTTTTACAAAAATCGGTTTACGTCTTTAATAGATGTTTATGTGGATGTCTACATTACATCATTAGTTAGTGTTTATGTCTTTACTGAATGTCTACATAACGTCATTAGTTAGTGTTGATGTCTTTAGTGGATGTAATGATATACTTTCTCTTATTTTACTTCTTTTGCCCTTTTCTTTTGGACACAAGGATTAAGAAAGTGAATTTGGACCACACGAATAAAACTACCCCACATGCAAGCACGGTTAACTTTGGAGTTCTTATGATGATCTTCCGAAACTGAAAGCTAACTTTGTTGATATAATTAGCACTTTGAACTTTTTTAAATTAAGTTTTGTCAATCAAAACTATATTTATTAAAACTTAAATAACAATGTATTACATGATTTACATATTTTGGCGGAAAAAAATTATTTCGGCCAAAACACTCAAGTTTTCGATAATGACTTTCAGACTAATTATTTTGAGTAATATTTTTGCCGGAATCAACAAAACAATTTTCTCCAATAAGTAATTTAATTATGTTTTTTTTAATTTTTTACTTCTTTAATTTAGCGACATATATACTAGTATGTTTTTTTTCATATTTTTAAATATTTTGTTTTCTACGCAACTTCTATTATATGACCGTCGTACATGCGACGAAAACGCGAACAACTTTTGGTAAAAAGTAACAAGTTTTGGTTAATTAATGACTACTTTTTATTCGTAAATATGACTATTTTTTTAAAAGTAGACAATATAATCAGAAAGTGGGGACTTTGTGTAATAAAAAAAACAGTGAACGAACGTCATATGATATAATTTCATATTTTTTCTAAAGAGTAAATTATCACTCTTTGTAAAATCCAATTTTCTTAAATTATTCCCATATAATGACGTTTTTTTAAAATTACTCTCTTAAGATACACTTTGATAAAAAAAAATTGTTTTACAACTCAAGCTTAGGTTTCTTATTCCGTCGGTGTTTGAATTTATTTCGATTTTGACTTAGCCAATATATATTTCGAAAGGTAAAAATGTAAAATTATTTATATAAATGGAAAATAAGTTCAAAAACAAACAGAATAAGTCAGCACAGTTTGAATTTTGAAAGATGTTTTTTTATCAAAGTGTGTTTTAAGTGAAGTTGATATTTAAAAAAAAAATAAAAAAAAATTCTAATCGACTTTTTTCTAAAGTGATTTATGAAAATGTCTTAAAATTATTATAATCTCTAACTTATTTTTCCTTGTAATTTTTACGTTTTAAACACAGTTTTTTTTCCTTTTATTTATTTATTTGTTGGTGATTATTTTTTTCTTTCGTTTTTCAACGTACTAATTCTATTCAATCATTAATCTAATTTTATTTTCCTTTTTAATCTTAAACCGTTATCCAAATATAAATTTTTACCAAGTAAATTGTATCATATATTCATTTTTTTTATGAATATCTTACAAACAAAGTTATAAGTCAAATTTTGAATAAGACATTTTCACGATATATTAGTTTTAAATTTCCCAATTATATGTATTAAATAAGTTATTTATTTAATTTAATATGCTATATTTTTAAAATATGATAAAGTCTTTAGAGAATGTTTTACAAGATTATAAATTTTTTTACTAAAATTAATAAAATAAATGAAGAGAAATTTACTGCTTTAATAAATATAATTATATATTCAGATAAATTTATTATATTATCCATGTTAAAACCATTAAATAAATTCGGATTTCTAAAAAATCAAAAATTTAGACTATAAACATTTCCATTACTTTTATATAGTCTTACAAAAGTTTCAAAATCTTATTAAACTAAACAATAGAATACCAAATATTTATTCAATACTCAAATTATTATAAACATTTTATATCTTTTTCTTTTTATTATCTACATTTGTTTAAATTTCATTCAACATTAGTTATTTTTTAAAAAATAATTTTGAAGTTTTTTTAACATAAACATTTATTGATTTATGTATTAAAGGTTTTTCGCCACGGGTATTTATAAATTCGTGGCTAAGGAATTATGTTGCCATGGGCAAGAGTTAAGTCGTGGCTAAAAAAATATTTGCTTCGGATTAATTCGTGGCTAATTATACTTTAGCCACGGGTATGACATAGTTCGTGGGAAGATTGATTTTTAGCCATGACTGTAGCCATATTCGCGGCGCAAGTGACTTTTTGCCACGGGAAAAGTATTCTCGTGGCATAAATTTTTTTCTATGTTAGTGAATAAATTTTCCCGTGGCTAAGCAAATTTTAGCCACGAATTCTAAATTTCCGTGGCATAAAACGTGGCGTAAGTGTCAATTTGTTGTAGCGAATTGAATTTGGACCATACAAAAGCTACCTAATAAGAAAAATGGAAGAAAACCAAACTAGGTTCAAAGAGGGAAGATGGAATAACAAATAAAATAGGAGGACATATTTTTTTTCTCAATAAACAAAATAGACAAAATATTTCCGGTAAAACATACTTACTCCTATTCTAAATAACATTCTCCATTTCTTTTTTCGTCTATTCACAAAACCTTCCATATTTCCTTTTTGGGTAAGTGTTTGTGTGGTCCAAATTTAATTGTATGGAGGGGTAGTGTATTTGTGTGGTCTAAATTTATTTATATAGTGGGGTAGTGTATTTTCTTAATTTTTATGTCAAACTGAAAAGGGAAGGTTATTTAAATAAGTGAGTACAAGTTTTTTTTGAGATATACTACTGAACCTTCTCTTTTTCTATTCCCTTAATATGAAGCCACTATCAATAGTTAAATTTATCCTTAAATTTCAAATTGAACTAAATAGTAACAGTTTAATTGCTCTAATCACTAACATTGACCTCTAACAAACCGTGTATTTGCATGGGAAGTATACTAGTGATCTAATAAACATCATTCTACATGGTAAATTTTTAAGATTAGCTAAAATGGACTAAAATCTAGATGACCCATTGTGAACAAATGAAGTTCTTGGGACTAAAAAAAGATTTTAAGATTCAACTTGGACGGTAAGTGTTTTTTTTTTCTTTTTTTTTTTTAAAACAAAACTCAACTATTCTTTATTGATCCTAATATGAAATTTATTACAATATTTTTTTTTCTGTAGGACTTTAAGGGGGCTTTCTAGATAATGTGTTGGCTAATCAAATTATCTTTAAATGTTACAGCCCGAAATTCTAAGAGACTGGCTCCGCTTACGACATTGAAACCGGTGTGAAATTTGGGAGCGGAGCCAGTCTCTTAGAATTTCGGGTTATAGTATTTAAAGATTATTTTATTTGCCACACATTATCTAGAAAACTCTCCGAAATTCATGCAGGAAAAAAATAATAAACTTCATATTAGGGTCAATAAAGAATAGTTGAGTTTTTTTCAAAAAAAGAAAAAGAAACAAAAAAACACTTACAATCCAACTTGAATATTAAACCTTTTTTTAGTCACAAGAAATTCATTTGGTCACAATAGGTCATCTTGATTTTAGTCCATTTTGACTAATCTTAAAAATCTCCCATATAGAATGATATTTATTAGATCACTAGCGTATGTCCCGTGCAAATGCGCGGTTTGTTAGAGGTCAATGTTAGAGATTAGAGTAATTAAAGTGTTACTATTTAGTTCCATTTGAAATTTAAGGATAAATTTAACTATTGATAGTGGTTTCATATTAAGGGAGTGAGAAAAGAGGAGGTTCAATAGTGTATCTCGAAAAAAAATTGTAATTCCTAAATACAATGTACTAGAAAATGATACATTGAACTAACTATAATAATTATTGAGACTAAATGAAACTAATTATAAACTTGGACAATAATACTTGAACCGTCAGCCTTGAGATACGACTTCAATAAAGGCTTCATATTCAATAAATTCGAGATACATTTAATCATCCCGAGATTCATTTAACCAACCAAAAATATCATCGGGAATGCATTAAACTGATCTCCGATTTTTAATTGAATCCGTCCCGTATCTCAACTCGTATCATCTAAATAACCTTTCCTTTTCATTTTGACATAAAAATTAAGAAAATAAACTACCCCACTATATAAATAAATTTGGACCACACAAATACACTACCCCACCATACAATTAAATTTGGACCACACAAACACTTAACCCAAGAAGAAAATAGGGAAGGTTTTGTGAATAGACGAAAAAAGAAATGAGCAATGCTATTTAGAATAGGAGGGAGTGTGTTTTACCGGAAATATCTTGTCAATTTTGTTTTTTGGAAAAAAAATAATTCCTCCTATTTTATTTGTTCTTCCCTCTTCCCTCATTTAGCCTACTTTGTTTTTCTTCCCTCTTTTCTTATTTGTTAGCTTTTGTATGGTCCAAATTCAATTGCGTGTGGGGTAGTGCGATTTGTGTGGTTCAAAATCACTTTCTTAATCCTTTTATCCAAAAGAAAAGGGAAGAACAAGTAAAATAGGAGGGAGTATATCATCTACTAGTCTACTAGTCTATAAAGCACAAACATTTAAATAAATCCTATTGGCCGCTTAAAAAAAGGAAAAGAGCAAAAACAATTGACCCCACATCTATTACATCTTATTTAATTTCTCTCTTCTTAACACTTTCTCTATTTCCTCATTTTAATTACAGAAACATTAAACATAATTAAAATCATACATTAAAAACAATACAATATACATTATACATTCAAGTGATAAAATCATAAATTTAGAAAGAGAAAATGTCAGTATAAAAAAAATCATTATAAGTAGATTCAAATACATCAAGAAACCTGGTTGAAAGAAAATTAAACTTGAACTGAATAATTTAAATAAAAATTTATATTGATAAATGCATGCAACAAATTTGAAAATAATAAGTTCAGAAAATCAAATTCAATAAATAAAATGGGATAGTCGGGTGATGGTTAGAATTTAGAAATGGAGTTTTAAACAACATCAAACACATTATCTATTTAATAAGAAGACTATGCCTACATTACTGAAAATAATTTTAATAAATATCATTTTTTAATTTTTTTAACCAAAAAAAATGTTTTACAAATTGAAAAAAATAATAAAGAAATTATAAAAAAAAGTGCAGATCTCTATATGTTGACAGTATTGGATCATATTTTTGAATTTTTAGTGAAATATTTAAAATAAAAATTGTTATAAACGTATGAAAAAAAAACCTTGAGGTATGTAAGTTTATTCAAAAGAATATGGATGAAGTTGCAAAAATATGAATGTTTTGATGACGATTTATTAAGTATTTGAGTGTACTTATAGTGATGTAGGTTGTATTTTGGGGACAAAAGTTAGGGTTGTGATAAGAGTGATACACAAAGTCCTTATTTGAGTTGAATAATGAAATCAACATTTCATCTGAAGGCTATTAGGTTTTACACATGAGGACTTAAAACATAATGGTCCATTGAATTTTATGGATATGAATTAGAGACGTACTAAATCAAGCCCAATGATTTTTTTTTCTATGGCTATTTTCTATATTGATTTTTAAATCCTAATAATTATTTATTTTATCAAATCGAAACAATTAATAAATTTAAATATTGAAGTCGACCCTTAAAAAACGATATAAATAGGTTCAAATTAACTTTACATGTTTAAACAAAATATGTCTATATATTTTTGATATGCCCGTGCAATCATTCAAGGATAGACATCACTTATGGACCTTTTCTTTTTTTACATTTTTTCATTATTGTAATTTTCTTACGTGCATCGTAAATTGTGCAAAGCCCGTAGTTATTTTGTGTAAGTATTTAATAATTATTAAGGATGTTTTATTTGCCTTTTTAAGTTTTAAAGGATGAGAATATGACATAAACATAGAGGTTGTGTGCCCGTGTATTTGGAGGCTAAGATTTTGAACCATTTTTCATCAACACGATCAAAATTGCACATTTTTAGTTCAGACTAACATATTTATCTTAACTTTAATCCATCTACAATTGTAGACGAGTCGGATCCCTCTCACAAAAATATAAGTGGGAAACCACTTGCACCCCACTTACTTATTGTAAGAGGGATCTGACCCGTCTACAATTGTAAATGGATGTATCCAGCTATAATGCGCGTCTACACTGAGACCAACTGTACACATAAAACACAAATAGAAATGCATGGAGATTAGCAAAATGTATATCTCATCTATGTAAGTGAAGTGTTATTTAACCAGTTTTACCCTTAAAACGAATATATCTATTTTAAAAAAGACCTATTGAATTAAAATATAGTTTTTGAAAAAAATATTATATAAAACAAATTAATGGACTATGTACTACAGTAAGACCTATTACTCAGACCCGTGCAATATTTGCACGAGTTTAAAACTAGTTACATCCACTAAAGACATAAACACTTATTAATGACGTTATGTAGATGTGAGATTATATTAACAGATGAACTGATAAAGTGAAATCTAGATTTTTACACAATATGGAGAAAGTATATTATATTGTATATTAAGTCAAAGTATAAGAAAATAGATATTATTTTTAAAAAAAATTGTATTAGAAATAAGAACATCTTTTAAATATTATTAAACATAAACAATGTCAATTTGTACATTTTTATATTTTAGAAATAAAAGCATCATCTAAACAATATCAATCCCTACTTATTAAAGCAACAACCAAGGTGCTGACTTGGCATGTTATGCTGAAAGGTAGGAAGTCGAAGGGATCACTTTTTATGCTATGGAATTAATTAATTGGAAATTAAAAAGCAAATACTTGTGTCATAAAAAAAGAGCAATTAACAGCATTATGCATCATCATCATTGAAATAATTATTTGATTTATAATATATCATTAACAAACTTGGTTATTATTCAATTCATGATTGACAAAAGATGATTTAATTACCCTGCTACAGGTATGTTGAATTTTCTTAACCGAAAAAAAAAACAAAAACAATACTTAGATACGAGTAATGTAGTCCTAACTTTTAATTGTACAATTATTCAAAATTTTAAATACAATAACTTAAAAATAATAAAATATCGGTATAATGTATCAGAAAAATTGGGGTATAATGTATATCCTAAAATTGGCGATGAATGTATATTACGTACTTCACAGTAAAATCTTCAAATTATCTAATTTTATGAGATTCATATTTTTCTTTGTTAAAAAAACTTCTTGAATCATACCGCAAAACTATAGAACTTTGAATAGCATAAGAAATTAAAAAATATACAAACAAAACGTATAAAATAATTCTTTGTTTTAGAGTACTCTTTGTTTTATGATAAAAAAAATTCTTTGCAGTCCATAATTAGGCTAAAAAATCATAAAATAATTAAATATCACAAAATTAAAAACCATAATGAATTAGATATTATAACAATAATTAAGCCACTTAAATTACTTGATCTCCATGCCATTTTACCAAAAAGCCAAAATTGGAGTAAGTTGAAAAGTGTATATATATATTTGTTTAAAGGAAAAGAGAGACCGGGAGAGAAGGAGAGAACTAGAGAGGAAGAGAAATGTACAGGAAAATAGTGATGCACTGATAAGTGATATCACACTTGATACGGCAGAATTATCAAGCAAATGAAGAGTAAATTATACTTTAAATCAGTTAGGGTTAACACCTTAGTTATCAAGGATTAGAGATGTTTAATTGTATGCTAATATCAAGGAATATGGGTGTTATGGGCTGGACCAACTGCTGAATTTATAAAAATAGTCGCAATGAATAACGGTGTATTTGGTGGGTTGTCGTTGTAATTCATTGTGACACAAATTCTCATTTATGATAGGTAAAATTCGCAGTTCATGGATTGTACATCAGAGGTAGTACATCTGATAATGTACTTTTTGATTTTTATTAACAACTTTTTGAGTTTTATTTTACAGAATATGAGTTTTACTATAAAGTTTTTGAGCTCGTTCATTTAAACATTAAGCTAAAAAAATATCAACATTGCTCAAAAACTATACCTAAAAATACAATTAATTTTGAGTTTTGTCATACAAAAATTATTATATTACTTGTAAATTTTAAATACTCGGAAAAAATACAAATAAACTCAAAAACTAGTAAGAGTGTGAGGTATTACATCCGATGTATAATCCTTTTTCTCATAGGTGAGTAGCATTACAAATTTACAACTCAATATTTCTAAAAGGATGTTTCGTGACATTAGCTATTTGGCGCGTGGTTTTAGGGATGTCCTTAATAACTAACTATCATTAGCTCCCCTTCAATAACATTGTCCAAATTCTTGTTTAGTTCAAAGAACATAGTTGGTATTTTACTTTTTTTTTCTTTTCAAATCATCATGAAATAAAAAAAAAAATGAAGTGTAGTGAAGGAAGCTATATTTTCTAAATCAGTATGAGTACACAAAGCCAAGATTGCGATTTAAATACATTAAAAATATCATAAGTTAAAAGATTGGAAGTATGTTTTTGCATGTAGATATACTTGTTTCTCTATTTTATATTCTAATTTTTATATTAATTAAATATGAATAATTGAATGAGTGTATTAAATTCGATTAAGGATCTTTTCCATTTATTTAGTCCAAATTTTTTTTCCGTGAGTTTTGTCGTGGTTTTCTTATTCTGTACTTGGTAGGGAAAAATTGTAGAACCCAATATTAGGATGTCCTTAATAATTACTCCCTCCGTCCCGGTCATTTGTTTACCTTTGCTTTTGGCACAATTATTAAGAAAATGGGAGGGACCATTTGTGGTTGTAGTTGATGAATGACAAGTGGACAATAGTCCCATTGGATGATCATATTACTAATAGATTATCTTCTTATTTTAGAAAGGTAAACAAATGAATGAGACACCCTAATATAGAAATGGTAAACAAATGACCGGGACAGAGGGAGTAACTATCATTAACTCCACTTCAATAACATTGTCCAAATTCTTCTTTAGTTCATCAAGGAACATAGTTGGTAGTTTACTTTTTTTTTTTCAAATGATCACAAAAAAAAAAAAAAATGAAGTGTAATGAAGGAAACTATATTTTCTAAATCATCAGTATGAGTACACAAAGCCAAAATTGCGATTTTAATACATTACAAGCATCATAAGTTAGAGGATTGTAGGTATGTTTTTGCAGATAGATATATTTGTTTCTCTTTTTTGGGTTCTTATTATTTTTGTTAACCTTTTTTTTATTGTTTCAAAAGAGTATATTAATTAAATTAGTTTAAGTTCCCGTGAAAATCACAGGACTTTTCGATTTTTTTATTAATAGATATTAAAAAAAATACTACTTTTTGTAGTGGTACATCCTCTATTAGTATTTTTTTAGTTGTACTTCTTCTATTATTTTCATTTGACTTTTGTACCCGAATAATATCGTTTTTGTTCGATGTCTAAATGATATTTGTCTTAGTCTACAACTTTAAATGATTATACTATAAAAATAGTAAGTATGTAGGACTAACCATAGTTATATACTTATATTTTGATTGTTTGAAAAAAAGAATTAAAAATATTTTTCACTCATTTTCTCTTAACCACTGTAACGTCGAATAATATAAGAACAATTTAAATGAGATTGTAATAGATAAAAACATTGATATCCATTCACCATTCTCAATTTACAAAAATCACAATTATAAGATATTTCACTATTTGGTAGTCAAAATACAAACAAAATATAATTTTACCTTTTTTTAACCGACTCATGAAAAATATGAGAAAAAGTTTACTTAGGTTGTTAATGTCAATCCTAAAAATTTCACGACCCATTATCAATTAACGAATACATTAAAAACTTCCCAAAACATTGTATCAATATTAATAATATATGAGACTAAAAAGTTAAGGTTAAAAATAACTTGATCACTTCATCAACATTCACCATTGTGAAGTTTTCCATAGAAAGGTTTTAATGAGGCAGCTTATTAATTTGCGTGTAGAGGGACAATGCACTCTGCTTTTCCTTACTGGTGTTTTCCCATAGGGTTTTTCTAGTAAGGTTTTAACGAGACATGTTCTTCAGTAATGTACATCCAAGAGGGAGTGTTATGAAACGTATTATGTGGATGTCCATTGGGCTTTATGGTCCATTATGTAATTAGGTTTCCCACATGAAATGTATTATATATACCCCTGAATGAGATGAATATACTAACTCGATTGAATCTCTCTCCCTCTCTTAACCTATTAGTCCTTATTCTTTCTCTACCTTTTGCTCTACTGTTTTCCCTATTTCTTATTCTATAACACTAGACATTATTACTACCAAATAAAGCATTTGTTATACCTTTTTTGTGATGAACGTGACAATGATTTGCATAGAATAAGTAGCGCATCCTCCTTCTCCATCTTTATTCTTTTTAACCTTTTAACTAGTTCTTTTATCCCGTGAAGTTCATATCACGTTAATGTTTAGTAACAATGTTTGATGATGCTGTAATTTTCAGTAAGTTTTCCTTAAAACGAAGGTATACTTTTTAAGCTTAAAACGGGTCAGGTATCACTCCGCTTGAACTTATAAGATAAATTTGTTGTTTCTCCTTATACATTACATATCCACACTACTTGAGTCGTCTTAAGCATAAGACAAATACACCTCGTCTCAAATAATAATTTGTCGTAATTTTTTTAGGTAGGTAGATGATGTCATAAAGTGGTTCTGAAGTAAATTATTAATTGGTGTAATATTAATGTGGGGTAGGTAAAAGGTATGGGTATTTTTGAATATAATAACTTGCCAAATAAGGCAAATGTAGCATTTTGTAACAATATGAGTGAATATTACTTATTATGTATCTATGCCAAAAACAATAATTAATAGCCAAGTTATAAGCATTGGAGAGTAATGAAAAATTTATTAAAAACAACGTAATAAAGCATCTTCTTTATATAAAAGAAGAAACATTTAAAGAGATTTCATTGACTCCTCATTTTAAGGGAGTAAAAAACAAACTAATTTTTTCTTTGTGGTGAGGTCCCCCATGTTCTTAACCTGAGTTAATTACCGATGCTTTTTTTCCCCAAGAGTTCAACTCCTAAAATGAAAGGATCATATATTACTAATATACAATATGAATATCCAAAAATTACTAATTGAATAATTACAAATAATCAATAAAAGCTTTAATGAACCATATCTTTATGATATAAAAATTACAATTTAATCACGACATTGAACATTTAATCACACTCATACATATGCTTATATATCCAATTATAACGTCTGGTATTACAACCTGTGCATTTTTTGTACGGGTTCAAAACTAGTATGTTTTAGAGGGGAAAGCGAACAGAGTAGACTATTAAGTTTCTCAATTGTTTTTTCTAAAAATTATCTAAGGAGTTTCAAATGTTATTATAAGGCTTTGTGAGTGCGTTCAAATTATGTTTATCTTTCCTTTTAATGTTAATACTAGTTTTTATTCTCGTGCATTGCACGGAGTAGTAAACATTGCTTGTGGATTAATTTTTTTCTTCTTAAATTTAGGTGTCTTGACATAGTAATGTAAAGTGTGATTCTATAAATCACAGGTTACTAAGTTGCTTGAAAACTATGATCACATCTTTGTACTCTGTATTAGTTTACACCAAAAACAAAATCTTTCTATTAGTCATGCATCTTTTTGTGTAAACCCAAATTATATATTGTCCACCTAAGATGAATTATTGAAGGATGGTCAAGGCTCCACTTCATTGTTCACTTGTCATTTTTATACACAATATAATAGTTTGATCTTCTTTTGTACATAAAATTTGTTGAATTTTTATAATTGTAGAATACGAAAGAGTTTGCATTAAGGATGTATAAATAGTGTGATTGTGGCAAGAAAGGTAGAACTAATCAAAATTGATTGAATAGAGGAAAGAGTTGGAAAAAGGTATGGGCTCCTTACGCCTTCAATGGCCTTATTTACTTCATATGGCAAGAAAGGAATGATCGTATTTTCAAAGGGCCAAATACTCTTTGGAGGCGCTTCTTTCTAAGCTTAAGTATGTTATTTGTCTTCGAATCTACGCTTGGATGAGAGGCATAATTTCGGAAGATGTAATTGATTCATTAGTTAACTAGCTTTGTTTTGTTACTTTATTTAGTGGCCTATCTTTGTATGAATTCTTTTTTCTTTAATATAAAGTTGGATTTCTTGCAAAAAAAAAAAAATAGTGTGATTATGGAGCGGAGTAATGGTAGAGAGCTGAATGTTTACATGAGTGATTACATACTATTTTTTTTAATCTGTCATGTGATTGTATTCTGTCACGTGTCGTTCTATTATCTACTCAATCTAGCTTTTATATTTAAGTGTATAGAGTTCCCGTGAAAAATACGGGACTTCTCTAGTTATTCTTAATGGTTATTTAATGTTTTTTCCTGATTGAATCACGTTTTTATTATTATCATTTGATTGTTGTACATGTGTGATATCATTTTTGCTCGACATCTATATGATACTTTTCTTAATTTACAAATAAGTAGTACTAACCATTGTTGTAAGTTTGGAAATAATTAATGATATTTAAACACTAAAATATTTTTCTCTTAATCGTTTAATCAAATGAAAAATGAAAAGGGTATAATAGATAAAATCACATAGATATTCATGAAACATTCCCATAAAATTTAAAAATTAAAATATACGCTACCCTTTTAACCGACTTTATACTATACTTCCACTAAATTTGTCTTAGTCAATACATTTATAATCTACTACACGTTAAACCAATCATAACAAATTCTACACATTATCAATTATGAATACACTAAAAATTTCGTTCGCCATAATCGATAGTCATATTCGATCATCGACAATCTCAAATGTCTTCATCAACTTTCAACAACGCCAAGAACGAACGATTCAATACATATGCGCTCATATTTTCTGAATTTCTTCTATTTTTCCTCTTATCTCTTCAAGGAAAACTTTGAAAAAACAAATAAATGAAAATTAAGTAAATCATAAGAATAAAAAATTTAAGAGTCATTTTTTTGCTCAGAATTTGGTAGAGCTCTTATCAACTGATCTTCTTTTATACATAAAAATTGTTAAATATTCATAATTGTAAAATATGAAAAGTTTTGCATTAAAGAGGTATAAATTTTGTGATTATGGTGTAGAGTAATGGTAGGGAGATGAAGGTTATATTAGACATGGGGAAAAGAACGGGTCAGCCCGGCCCAACCCGCCTATCGAGCCACAATTGACCTGACATGTGTCGGCCCGTGGCCACCGCCCGTCCAGCCCTCTCTCCCCCTGGTCGGGCTCGGTTTCCATTTTGTCTGCCCGCCCTGGCCCGCCATTTTTTTAGGAACAATTTTATAAAAAAAACAAGTCCCACCAGCCTGGTCCGCCTCAGGCCCGGTTCCGGGTCACTCCCCCATCGGCCCGGCCTGGCCAAACTCGCGCCCCTTCACGGGCCTCGCTCGGGTCAAACCAGCCATACCCGGCCCGCTTTGAGTCAGTTCCTGCCCTGCCCGAGCTTGGCCCGCATCAATGACTAGGTTATATGATGATTACTACTTGGTCATTTCACTAGTAGAAAAACCCCATACGGTGGCGGTTGTAAAAGGCCTTTCGTGGCGGTCTTTCAAAAATTGGGTCCGACATATATCGCGGCGTCATTAATTTTTTGCGTCGGTTGTACAACCGCCATAATAGATCTCTAAGTGGCGGTTTTCAATTATAACCGCCATTAAAGGTTTACATAAAACAACGGTTACGAGTGCATAACCGCCACTATAGGTTCTTTATAATGGCGGTTATTAATTAAAACCGACACAATTAGCGTTTCATTGATATCAGTAACGTCGGTTTCACGTAAAGAACCGTCGTTAATTTAAGTTATAGCGTCGGTTATAAGATGAAGGACCGTCATTAAAGGAGTATTTTTTTGGCGGCAAATTAAACTATTACGGCGGTTGTAGGTGAAGAACCGCCATATTCCAGCCGATTTTTTTTTCGCGCATAAAATAGGAATTGTTTACTTTTCACGTCGTATTTTGCGAAACCGTCGTAATATATATTTTTTAAAACAAAAAAAAAATTCTACGCCAATTTTGGCAGCACCTCTACACAAATTTGCTAATTCCAAATATTATCGTTGAACAAATAAACCTGCGAATCAAAATATAACCACCAAAATAATGTTCCAGTCTACAAATTTACATCCATCTCATCTCATCTCATCCAACAAAACATCAACATCAATGTCACCAAATATACATCCAAGTGTAGCGACATCAATATCACCAGACATACACACCTTAGTTAATAAACTAAGTTACATATTATTTAAACATTTGGTAGCCCACACTTCTTTAATCTCATCAATATCATCGCGTGACATGCTTGAATCTGCCATAAGCTATATTTAACAAATATAGATAAATTAGTAAGTATATAAAAGTTAAGACTAAATAAATAAGCTATAAGAAGAACAAAAACAAGGAATACCTTCTCAAAATCTTTCTCTTTACCCGTTGAGTAGTAAAACGTTATGTTATACATCCACTTCATGACATAATAACCACACTCGTAACCTTTTGGTTGTTGAGGACACTAGAATTTATAACAAAAATATTGTATTACTTATATGATATCTATAATGTAACTGTAATTTAAAATTATGTACAATATAAAAACAATTTAAATTTTACTTACCTCAATAACTTTTATGATAAGTTTACTATTAGCGAAGTTACGTCTTCCGCCTTGAGCGCAATGTAATATCCAAGCAGCATGAAGCCTTCCTTTTATGTCCAATTTCTTTGATGTTTTTTGGTTAGAATCCAATATAAATGGTGTTTATCCCCAAGCATGTAACAATCAACATCCAATGGTTACTACATATAAAAGTTCATAGTTAGAATACCTTAATATATCATATACTACTTAAATAATAAATCAAATCAAATATAATAATTACCTCTCATAAAATGCGCCCATGATATAATTCTTTTCATCTTGAATCTTCCACACATGTGCTATATAATCTTCACATTGTCGATGATTATGCATATATCGATTGTTCCAAAGGGATTAATCCCGTCGGTGCAAAGTCCTAACCTCAAGTTTCTAGGTTCTTTACCAAATTCGGGGAAGGCTCTATCGATTGTGTCTCCACTGAGGAGCATCGGCGACATGTCGTAGTTTTCCATCTCTCTTCCTTCCTTTGTCATGCCATAACATATTCTCTGCATCTTTCGGATTTGCATAAAAACGCTTAAACCATGGTATTATTGGCAAATACCATAAGGTCTTCGCCGGACCCCCCTTTTTGCGACCTTCAGCAGTATCTCTAAGTTTGTACCTTGACTTATTACATCGTGGGCAGTCATCTAAGTTAGTGTACTCTTTACGATACAAAATGCAGTCACTCGGGCATGCATGGATTTTTTGGTAAGTCGTAGCCAGTGGACACAACACTTTCTTTCATCGGTAAGAGTTAGTGGGAAGCTCATTGCCTTCCGGCAACATATCGGACAAGAGTGCCAATAAAGCAGTAAAACTCTTATCGCTCCACCCGTTCCCAGCTTTTAAGGTGTACAACTTCAACACCGCTGATAGACGGGTAAATTTAAAGCAACCCGGAAATAAAGGTTTCTTCGAGTCACAAGCCATGGTTTGAAATATTTCGGGACATTCAACAAAATCTTTTTCGAGATCATCCATCATCTGATCAATATTCTCAGCCTCTATATTACACTCATTATCAACACTATGCTCATTAACCTCAATGTTATTACAGTCTTCTCCAACTATCTCAAAATCAACCATACTATCAACTTGTCTCTCCTTATTTACGGAATTAAGACTATCAGGAATGTCATTCTCTTTCTCTCCATGCCATGTCCACAAAGTATAATTTGGTTTAAATCCCTTTAATATCAAATGTTCTCGCATTTCACTTCCAGAGTTCACTTTTTTTCGATTCTTACATACGCTACACGGGCACACGAGTTGTTCATCAACCCCATGTAGTCTTTGATGTTCAATAGCGTGGGTAATAAATTCATCAAGTCTTCGCAGATAGTCAAAATCGCGCTTTCCATACATCCAAGTTCGATCCATGCTAAATTAATTCAAACATATATATTATTAAATTAATAAGGGTGTGAACTAAAACAAAATTATTAAATTAGATCAAATTAAAAATTGTGATAAGTGAGTATTGCTGACTCCTGATGTCAAACAATAGTTACTACCTTAACAAGAGAGTATTGCTTAGAATTTACGATAACAGTGCTGAAATATACACGCACCTCTTTCTATATAAGAAGTGTCGTGACATGGATTGACGATGGGATACGAAAAATAGCTTTAATATGGACATTGAATTTTGGCCCGATTGTTGTTGACAAACTTGGATACATATAAATATGGAAGTGATCGAATGATTGATACTTTAGAAAAAAGTTAGATTAGTTGTCTAGTCCCCTTTTCTCCTTTTGTCTAGCAAAAAATCACCTATGTGCTCTACAATTCTCCCTCTTGTTAAAATTTTAAGTACAATTTCTATAAGCAAACAATGTGCTTAATCGTTCAAGCAAAAAAAAAAACTTCTAGCACAGGGAACTAAAATTATGCTAACTTTCTTGTTTTAATTAGTTATCTTACAAATTTCATTATACTAGTTTCAAAATAAGTGATGCACACCATCAATCAAGTAATAACTAACCAAAATTTTAACGGAATAGGAACCCAAAAATAAATAAAAATCAATAACGAAATTCACTTTGGGACTACTTTGTGAGTCTCAAGGTCTCAGATGCGGTCTCAAATTTGCGACCGCTTTTGGCGATCCCAATTTGTTGTTATTTCGGTCGCAAATCAGCAGGAAGCAACCATTGTATAACCCTTATTGAAAACGCAAGCGATTACAATTCGGGTCTATTCAAATGACCTTTTATAAATTAAGTGTAATTATATATATATATTCATTTCAAGAAGACGAACAAAGCATACGACCGTGAGACGTCTTCAAATTTACCCATTTCACAATCAGCAAACTAACAGTAGAAAACTCAAACAACCCAACATCTAATACAATATAGTTTATCAAATTAATATTTTACAGAGGAATGTAGTGAGGAATTGGAAGATAAAATGAAGAAGCCTTTCTCGGATCAATTTCCATTATAGTTTATCAAATCAATACAGTTTATCATATATAATCTCAGAAAAACGCAATAGTTTATATAATATAACAACAATCAATAGTATGATGTAAATAGGATGCTAGTTTGTATAATTAACATAAAGATGAAAGCTCTAATTTAAAAATCGACAATAAAATTACCTTTGATGTTGTTATCACTAACGCAGGTCGACGGATTTCGCGGTTGATGGTGGAGGCACAGTCGATGGTGGACTTAGCAGAGGTTGCGTGAGTAACGGTTACTAATGGCTGCTTGCGTGAGCAGAGCCGTGTAGACGGTTGAGGCAGAGTTGTGGCGGCAGTGTTGATGGTGGAAGACTGGAAGCATTAGAGCGTTTAGATGGAGTTACTATTAAAAATAATCAATTGGGTGAATAAAGCAAGGGATGCAGTGTTGGGGTTGGAGACGTAATTGGGGTTTTTTTTGAATTGTTTCAGTATTTTGATGAGATACTAATAGAGGGTTTTTACTTTTATGGTATAATAATGTCGGTTAAATTGACAACCGACACAAATAGATTATGTTTTCATGGCGGTTGTAATTACAACCGACACAAATAAATAGATGGCGGTTTATCTTGGAAAAAACATTATCATTTATCATTATATTAAGCATCGTTATTAACGTCGGTTAAGACTAACAACCGCCACAATATACTAATAGTGGCGTTTCTAATTTAAAACCGCCATAAATAATATTCATTTTCGCGTCGGTTCTTATTTTAATCCGCCACAAAAGACTCTCTACACCATAAAAATTAGTTTCCCGCCAATATTTTGACCTTTTAGTGGTGCTTTTTTTTAAACCGTCACGAAAACTGTGTCACGATAGGGGTTTTTTCTACTAGTGTTTTCTGTTCTATTTTTATTTTTTATTTTATTTTTTTTATTTGTAATCAACTAAGTGATTGTATTTCGCCACGTGTCAGTTTATTAGTTACTCAATCAAGCATTTTTATGTTATTGTATAGATTTTTTTTTCAAGTATTTGTAAAAGACCCATTTTGACTCGTGTTCCCGATAGCCCACTCTTCTAATTATGTAAGCCATATTCGTTACTTAGTGTCGGTGCTTGATCGGCGGGGAGGAGTAAGCACATCAATGAACCGCGGGAAAGCCTCGGTAAGTGAACAAATAAATAAATGGAATATAATTCTTGAAAATTAAACATGTCAAGACTCTTTATTTCATGGGTGAAGTTGTATATACCTCATTTCTACACCTTCCGCTAACCACCCAGTGATGATTGGGCCGCATGTTTGGTACGTGGAACGATTTATGACAGTTCGTAAGTTTATCATCAAGTGATAGTCCAAACACTTGTGTCTACCCCTTGGTCGTCATTTACGCACCGATATGGTCGTTTTGACAGTCATTAGAGTTCATTTGGAGTCTGGGTCAAAAACCGCTATATTTTCTAGAAACCGTTTTAAAACGCCAAGTCGGCACACTCTAGAATATTATGGATATTTATTCCATAAATCTTCAAATTATATCTTCTTTGATAAAATATATCTCGTATCTTTTTAAAAGGAAGTATAGATCTACCGCAATTCCATAATAAAAACTCGGAAATCTTTCTTCCGCATGAGGGAACCTTAGGGGAAATAACGCAGCAGGTGTTGCGCCCCTTTGGAGGATCGCAGTTCCTGTTGCGCCCTTTTCCATCCCGTTTTCCCCGTTTTCAGAATATTTTCGTGATTTCTTTCGAAAGTTTGAGTCATTCAAAAACTCTTCATATTTTCTAGTATAAATAGAGAGCTCCGGTCTCACTTTTTTGGCACGCGAATGTTCCGCCCTTCTCTTCTCTCTTTGCATTCTAGACTTTGCTCTAAGCTTTAGACGCCTATGTTCTTGATTAATCGACCACGTAAACTCAGATCATTGTGAGTACCCGTCACGTTGCATGACCGACCAATTTGACCACTACACAATCAACTAATTCGATCAATCAACTTAAATCTTCTAACGAGGGCACTTTCTACGTACATTCGAGTCGAGCAATCACTAAACGTTAACTTAGTTAATCTCGTTTCGTCAAACATGTAAGTCTGAGGATGTAAATCCCATCTTTTTTATTTCTATTTTTTTATTTTCCGCTCAGTTAATGTAAGATTCACGTTAGAAGTAAATTCCAAACCTTTTTACAAAACCTTTTTTTTTTTACGAAATAACTGTCATCAGACGTCGAGAAGAAATGCAGTAGCAGCTGCGCCTCCTCGAAGGGTCGCAGCGTCTGCTGCGCCTCTTCCAGAGGCTGCCCTGCTCCTGCTCTTCTTCTTCTTCCTATGGTTCCTGCGATTTCGTTCTCTTTTGTCCTCCTTTTCTTATTTTCCTTTATTTTCTTCGTGTATAGCCGTATTTCAACATAGTCTTTCACATATAATATTTTGTTCTCGGCCTAAATTCCTAATAATTTGATATTTGCGGGTTTTCGTCTTTATATCAAAATTGGGTCTTAGAGATTCGATTTGTTCATATAAAGTCTCTGGAATTCGTTATTGATACAAATTATAGTGTAATTAATATTTTAAACCACTTCTATTAGAGTTATAGGTCAATAATCAATCGTAAATATACAAAGGAACGTTAAATACTCTCGATTCTGACTTCATAGCCAGAACTCAGCTCAAGAACAGACGCAATGAGCCTTGCGCTTCTTCCAGAGGACGCAGTTGTTGCCGCGCCTGTTCTGGGTTGACTTCTGTCCCTGAACTTCCATTCTCTCTTTGACATAGCTTTAATTACGTAATTAACTAACTATTAGTTAGTTTTCAAATCTTTTCCTTTTCTTCAAATCTCCGTTTCGAATATTTTTCTGAGGTGGATCATGTAATCTTTGTAATCCATTGTAATCTTATTTAATCATTGTAATTATATGAGTTTGCTTCTCCCTCATATATAATTAATTCTAAATTCCAATTTCGACATAATTGAGTGCTAATTACATTTTCACCGACACTATCTAATTCACATGCTTGGATTAAAATGTTGGATGTTGCATTGCATGCATATAATCGATAACATATCAAATACAAACAATTTTCCTAATCATTAGTAGAGGTCGCTATCGAGGCGGGCAAGATTAGGTGTTCGATTAAAGAGCTTCCTAATACGTACCCTCACCCCTTACTCCAAATCTCTGTGAACATCCGTGTTCGTTGGCATCCACGAGAGTTATTCTAGACATAGAATGCTAAGGGTAACGAGTTCTTAATGTTCATGTCACCACTTTGTGTCTTGACATGGCATAAAGTATTCAAACGGTTCCAATTTCCCATAACAATTGGTGGCGACTCCACAAATGCGTATTTTTACGCTTGTCCTTCCAAGCGCGCCCCTCCGTGGTCCTTGTCCCCGTGTACCACAGTTTGGCGACTACGCTGGGGACATACACTTGCATGTTACACGGAGTAAAACTTGAACAAGGTTAGGGAATAGTTTGTACGAGACAGTTGTCGGTTTTCATTACTCGGCCTTCTTAGGTCGTTTTATTCGACATTTCTAGGCCCAACCCAACCCATTTTGACCATTTTCACTACTCGAGGAAATTGACTAGAAACTTACCTACTCATGTTTGGCATGGACCTCTCCACAGACCAGGTTTGATTGCTTGGTATGACAACCCACCGTTTAAGTCAAAACCCTTTTAAATGCACTCAACATACCATTATAATGCCTGTATAAATGTGTATAACTTATACGTGATCAGCATTTTGTAAATAAAACCATGACGAACTTTTCAAAAAATAAATCAATTTCAAAACTGTAAAGCATTTTCAAAGGTGGGCTAAAGTAGCGGAAAATGAGTCAAAACTTTGCCTAAATGTCCAGTCAAAATCGTTTTTTCTCCACTTCGAGTCGACACTACTACAACCACACTACGGTTTCTTAGCACAAACAGTTCAAATCTTGTCATTTTCAAAACTCACTTAGCACAGTGGCACACTCCCACTTCACAAGTCGAGTCCTTTTGAGTAAGCGGCTAGAATGGTCGATCATGTTTTGATTCGTAGTCGGTCTCATGCCCCAGTTTTCAAGATGTCGAGAACTAGTCAAGCAAGTGTTTAGCCAGCCGAGCCAAACTTGAATGGTAATGATCTAATCCTATTTGCGCTTATCCGTCTCCAAACAAGTCAGGACCAAGCTTATGCTCGCCTCAATGCCATTGAAGGCCGAATTGTTGTTGTAGAAACTAGGCTTCCTCCTGCACACATTCCTGATGCTAGTGTGCATGATAACCTTCCACCTCTTATGGGACAACCAGAAGTCGATCCCCCACCAGTTCTTACTAAAGCTGAAAAGCGACTCCAATACCTGGAGGAGCAACTAATGTATCTCAAGGGAGATGACATCTATAGGGAAAATAATCGCAAATATGAAGCTGTAAGTACTCAATAACCAACCAACTTCAACATGACTGACATCCCAAAGTTCAAGGGGCATGAGTACCCTTTGAATCACATTCGTGCCTTCAAAGATTATATGTCTATCAAAGGCATCAAACCAAAGATGTTCCTAAGGATCTTTCCTTCATCTCTCGACACCATTCCTAAGCAGTGGTCCTATTCTCTGGAACATAAGAAAATTGCAACCTGGGATAATGCCGCAATTGAGTTCGCCAAGCAGTACGCAGATAATGCTGAGATTCAAGTCAATATGCGTACTCTAGAGGCTCTTACCCAAAATGAGAAAGAAGGTTTCACCGACTTCCTAAGTAGGTGGAGGAAGACTAGCACACAACTTGTTGAATGTCCAGATGAAGCTACTCTTATAGAAAAGTTCTTGGACAATTTGAGACCTGTTTATGCAAACCACCTGAGATACAAAAACATAAAGTCTTTCAAAGACTTAATTATGCTAGGAACAAGAATTGAGGACGACATCCGAAAGGGGCTCTTGTCCAAAATGGTAGGTCGCGGATATCAAGGCTCAACGAGTCGTTCTTATGGCTCTACTAACAAGACCGATGAAGTCAATCTTGTCGAATCATCAAAAAAGAACAACCCACAAAGGAAATTCACAAGCATCGGTGATACATATTCCAATGCCTTGAAAAGGTTGATACAACAAGGCAAGCTCCAACCCATAGGACCTACGCCTGATACATAGAAGAAAACTAGATTCTGGGATAAGAATGCATAGTGCGAATATCATAGAGGCAACGGACATGATACAGAGAAATGCTACAAATTGAAGCACGCCATTCAAGATATGATTGAAGATGGTCGTCTACCCATACCTCAAGGAAGCAAGCCTAACAATACTCAGAATCCTCTTGGAGTATTGATGATTACTGATGAAGAATCCGCCTTGGATTGTTCACACGTCATCTCCCCGGTCGAAGATGAGGTTCATATATTAGAATATAAAGGAAGATATTCCACCATTTCACCTATCATCGACGACTTTATCGCATGGGCTAAGTGTGGGAAAATATCCGTATATTTCTCCTCTAAATTTCAGGATTATAACAAAATTATAAGATACGAAATAACGAGTCATATATGAAAATAACAATATGAATAAGAGATAAAAATCAACCTTTGGTCCTTGCAAATTGGCCTAAGAACAATATCAACAGTATGATATCTCCTACTAGTTGCACCCAAAATGCTCCTTGATATGCCTTAATCGTGCTAGAACGATTATACAAAATTACCGCTAATTTTATGTGAGGTTTGATGATAGATCTAGAGAGAAAAATTGAGAGAAAAATCACCCTAGTGTTTTTGTGTTTGTGTCGTCACACACCACCAAAAACCTAGGTATTTTTCTTTTTATTCTCACCTAATCATACTAGCTAGGTTTTCCTAAAATAAGAAATTGCAATTAGGATTCTTTCCAAACCCATTTGGACCGAGTAGATATATCCATCTATTGCTTCATATTTTTCGGTCACACCTAGTAAATAACATCAATTGTATTATTATAATTATCGTCACTAATATCGTCATCTTATTAATAAGTCCACTCAACCTTTTGCAGTCAATTTATTAATACATGTCTGACAATATTTACAATAATT
>JAIUZE010006299.1:0-16745 GCA_022085475.1 Heliosperma pusillum | reverse complement strand
TAGCTTTGGCCTTTAGAAGTTGGTTTTCCTCAGCAATGTCAAGAATTTGTTCCTTAAGATCTTTTAATTCAAGACTCTGTTCATGACAATGATCTAAGGTTTCTTCGAAATACTTAATTAAAGACTTCTTAGACAATTTCTTAACTTGCTTTTTAAGTTCAAGATGACTAACCTCTTCATCATCTTCTGAATCTGGTTCTGAATCTGAGTTGCCGACAAGACACATCTCGGATTCGCTTTCATTGTCGCAGTCAGAAATTAAATCAAGACTGACGTTGCTCAGACACAGGTTGGCAACTTCTTCTTCCTCTGACTCGTCGTCTTCTGTGTCGAGATCTCCCCAGCAGTAAGCCATCACGACTTGCTTGAATTCCTTCTTGGTTTTGTCTCGTTGATTTTTGTCTTTGATTTTCTTCCATGTAGGGCAATCCTTAATCATATGATCATTGTCCCCACATTTGAAACAACCACGACTTGAGAGAGACCCTTTTGACTCAATTGGCTTCTTATAAGATTTGTTAGTGTTATTGTTAAACGTTTTCCCTTGTCTTTTATTAAAGAATTTTTTCTTAAAACGTCTAGGAAACAACACTCGCAATCGTTACCCTTTATGTAATGGGTCATCATATTTTTCCATAAACTGTAGTTCTTCCCATTGAATACGGGACACTTCAGATGTTTGGAATCCATTAAAATAAAATTAAATGTAGCGGAAAATAAATAAAAAATAAAAGGATAAAACTGATCAGACTCCTTGTTGTAAGGCAATCAAGAGCAAAAGGCTCTGATACCAATTGTAGAGTCTATTGATCGAATACGAAAGAGGGGGGGGGGGTGAATTGAGTATTAAAAACTAGCCCCACTTTTTCGATTTATATGATATGTAATTAATTATTTGATCTTATAGATTAAAATCAACTAATTAATTAATCAAAGTAAGCGTAAGTAACGAAATAACGAAAAGTAAAGAGAGTAGAGAGAGGCACACGGATTTTGAAGTGGTTCAGTTTCACACGTTGAAACCTACGTCCACTATTCTCGATTAATAATTCTTAGTACCTTTCTACGGATTACAAAAATTATCAACCCACTCGTATAATCAACTATGATTATAACTCAAGGTGAGTAGCGCTAAATACTCTATACTATCTTACGTTAATAAGAAAGTACAATATAACTCACACAGATTCTCGTTAAAGAATTGTAAGATTATAATGATGTACTATTATCCAATAACGTATTTCACGCGAGCGATTGATAAAGATTGATGCACGACTCTTTTGAAAAACAAACACTAAAAATAATAAATATTTTGCTCAAAGGTTTACTTTAAAACGATTTTGGAAAATTCTCACAAGTATGTATTTGTGTCGTGTGATGCGTGTGAGTTCGTGTCTCTCATAATTGAGATGTGAAGGAGTATTTATAATAAAAGCATAGGAGATCTAAAACCGTAGCTTAATATTTAAGAAAGATATTTATCTTTAATATCTTAAAATAATATTTACTTTATCTTTTAGAAATATCTTTATCTCAAAATATTATTTGGTTTATCTTATAGAAATATATTTATCTTTATATCTCAAAATATTGTTGTAAAGATATAGTAGAATCCTAGATTAAGGTAAACAAGGAAAACAAGCCTATGGAGGCCGGATTCTTCTATCTACACGAAACCCTAAGAGGTATGCAACCCTAGGAGGCACAAACCTAGGTTTACACGAAACCCTAGGTGGCTCAAACCATAGGTGGGCTTATTAGGTTAACAACAAATTGAGATAGAATATATTAGAAACCCTAGGTAGCATGACAACCCATAAGTTGTATTACTAACCGATAGAATCTCATAAATATATTCTCTATTAAAACTTTTGATAAATATAAAAATACTCTTTCACTTTTGAAAACATTTAAAACATTTTATTTTCAAAATCATGCATCAACATTTATCATCCAAAGTTATAGGCTAAAGCTATAACTTTGAACTTAAAATCACTTGAATGGAATAGTTACCGAATGACGACCTACTATCTAATCTTCACAAAGATCTTCAGTATACGGATCATCTCTTCATCTTGATCACAAAGACCCTCCATCTTGAGTCTTGTGTTATTTGAGGTAGATCTTGCTTGAAGCGTTTTTCTTTGAAGTTATGACTGAGTAGCTATAACTTCCATTTAAACTTCCAAAGTTATTCCTGAAGTTGTTATAACTTTGTCTTCCTTCTCTCTTGTAATTGTTGTTAGCTATGATAAGACTAAAGCACACAATTACACGCATATGATATTTCAATTAAAGCACCTTATCAAGTAAGCACGTGTCATTATCAAAACTATAAAATAAGTCCAACAGATAGTATCCTAGGAATTTTGAATAAAGGAGTTCAAACCAGGCGAACATTAAATAACTTTTGTTCGTTCTATTCTTTTTTGTCTACCATAGAGTCTACCAACATCAAAGAAGCACTTGCAGAATCCGACTGGATTGTAGCACTGCAAGAGGAGCTTCAACAGTTTGAACGTAATAAAGTCTGGCACCTTGTGCCACGACCTTCTAATTGAACTGTGATTGGTACTCGATGGATATTCAGAAATAAATTGGATGATTCAAGAGTTATAGTTCGTAACAAGGCTCGATTGGTCGTGCAAGGTTATAATCAACAAGAAGGGATTGATTATGCCAGTAGCAAGACTTGAAGCTATTTGCTTGCTTATCCCCTTTCGCAGCTCATAAAGGAATGAAATTGTACCAAATGGACGTTACGACTGCATTTCTTAACGGATATTTGGAAGAAGAGGTTTTTGTTGAACAACCTCCTGGATTTTTAAATAGCAAATTTCAAAACCATGTTTTTAAACTCGATAAAGCTTTATATGGTTTGAAACAAGTGCCTAGGTCTTGGTACAACAAACTGTCAAAAAATTTATTGCAAAACAATTTTAAAAGAGGGTTTGTCGACAAAACCCTATTTCTAAAATCTGAGGGTTCCGATTTACTTGTTGCTCAAATTTACGTAGACGATATTATTTTTGGTTCTACTAACAATAAATTGTGCAAGAATTTTTCAGATCTAATGACCTCAGAATTTGAAATAAGCATGATGGGAGAATTGAAATTCTTCCTAGGATTGAAAATTCAACAAACTAAAGAAGGAATAAAGATTCACCAACAAAAATATGTCAAGGAGCTAATCAGAAAATTTGGTATGGAGAACGCTCATCCAATGGAGACACCTATGGGAACTGATAAAAAGTTGACCTTAGACGAAAATGTTAAGTCCGTAGATGAGACTACATATCGAGGTATGATTGGTTCTTTATTATATTTAACTGCAAGTAGACCTGACATCATGTTCAGCGTGTGTGTATGTGCTAGATTTCTATCATGTCCTAAAGAGTCACATATGATTGCAGTTAAACGTATCTTGAGATATTTAATTGGTACATCTAATTTATATTTGTGGTATCCACTTGAGTGTAATTTCGATCTAGTAGGATATTCAGATGCAGATTATGCAGGATGTTCTTTAGATAGAAAAAGTACCTCTGGATTTGCCACGTTTGTTGGACCATGCATAATTACTTGGGGCTCAAAGATGCAAAATTCGGTTGCGTTATCTACTGCAGAAGCCGAATATATCAATGCAGGACTAGTATGTTCTCAACTACTTTGGTTAAAGCAACACTTATGTGACTATGGTGTTAATGTTGGTTGTATGCCTGTATTTTGTGATAATACGAGTGTTATTATTATTTCTAAAAATCCAGTTCAGCATTCTCGTACTACGCATATAGACATTAGACATCATTTTTTTACGTGACCATGTAGAAAAGGGCAACATTAAACTCGAATTTTGTAGTACTGAAAATCAATGGGCTGACATTTTAACAAAGGCGTTAGCGAGAAAACGTTTTGAGATTTTGCGGTTGGAAATTGGTTTAATCGGTAGCAATTAAATTCGTCATATTTATTTTGTGAACCTGCGTGACTGGTTAGAATAAGACGAGATTGTATGACTGTGTCCGCATATTTCATTGCTAGTATATTTGTGTTTAATGTTATATATTTTACGTGAGTATCTTGCATATTAAGTACTTTATGAAAATTAAGTTATGGACCACATATTTGCCAAAAATCTATTTTATTCACTCTCCAAATTTAACCAAAACTCTACCCATGTAACCATGTTGGCCGAAAATTCCCAAAACAACAATATCTCACCATATCTTTTTATTTACCTAATCCTATCCTTACCATATCTCACAAATATTTACCCTAGATTCCTTTTACAATCATACCCAAATTCAAAAAAAAAAAGGAAAAAGAAAAAAGGACTACATAGCCGGCACCTACTTGTGTCTAAGTACAAACGTACAAAACCCAATACCACTTTTCATAATTACCTATCCCTATCACTATCAACACACATCACCATCTCCTTCCTTTCTCTCTTTCCTCACGGCACAACAACAACTACAATAAAAAAAAAACCCAACAACTTCAAACTTACAACAATGGCTTCCACAAGATCCAAATATACAAACACCCCAAACTCCAAAATTCCAAAACCTAGCATTCCCACTAATCTCTCTCCTAAACCAAAACAAAAAACACCCAATATGACCCAAACCGAGTCGGGTTCGGTTCTATAGGGTACTAAGAGACGTAGATTAAATAAGGGGAAGACTAGAGTGCAAGAAGAAGCAAATACGGACACCGACAACACGGTTCTCGAGGCGTCTACACGGACTCTGTTTCGGTATTTCTCACCTCATGAAACGGCATCCGGTCTTGACAAGCTTCGTTTAATAAAAGATGAACGAAAGTTAGTTAACCGGGTTGCTAAATACGGTATTCATGGAGGTCGTAGTTTTCCGAAAGCATGGTGTGAAAAATATGAAGCTTTGGGATTTTTTAACGACTTTTTTATTTTCAAAAGTGGGAAAGCGTGTCACGGTTTTCAGGTCCGATTTATTCAATCGAGGTAATTCAGTTTTATGCTTCTGTTTCTTTAACTTCTGGAGTTTTGCATGCCGTGGTTAATGGCCGTCCAGTTTCCGTCACCATGACCGATTTCTGTACTCTGTTTTTGATTCCTGATGATGGAATCAAAATTGACCCGGGTACGTTATGTGACGAACTGTCGGACCTGGCTAAGTTGGAGGTGAAGCGGTATTTTGATGATTGGGCTACTTTATCTACTTGTGTGTTGGCGGGGAATGTGTCCCCAAAATTGAAGTTTATGTTGAATTTTATGTGGAATACAGTTGTTCCGCGTCGGGGTGGACGGGATAAAATTGCTTGCTATGAAATGATGGTGGTGAAAAACTGGTTGGACGGTAACCGGGTCAATCTTGTTTTCCTTGTATTTTCTAGAATTTCTCAAACTGCTTTTTCGGTAACCGAAGATAAAATTTATTCGACATGTATTTACTTGATAATGTGCTTTACTTGATATATCATATGCGTGTAATTGTGTGTTTTAGTCTTATTATAGCTATCAACAATTACGAGAAAAAAGATCAAAGTTATAAGAACTTTCGGCATAACTTTGACAAGTTCTGTGAGACAAAGATTATAAGAACTTCAGAAATAACTTTGGAAGTTTATATGGAAGTTATAGCTACTTGGTTATAACTTTAAAGAAAAACGTTTCAAGCAAGATCTACCTCAAATAACACAAGACTCTAGATGGAGGGTCTTTGTGATCAAGAGAAAAAGATGATTCGTATACTGAAGATCTTTGTGAAGATTAGATAGTATAGGTCGTCATTCGGTAACTATTCCATTCAAGTGATTTTAAGTTCAAAGTTATAGCTTTAGCCTATAACTTTGGATGATAAATGTTGATGCATGATTTTGGAAATAAAATATTTTAAATGTTTTCAAAAGTGAAAGAGTATTTTTATATTTATCAAAAGTTTTAATAGAAAATATATTTATGAGATTCTATTGGTTAGTAATACAACTTATGGGTTGTCATGCTACCTAGGGTTTCTAATATATTCTATCTCAATTTGTTGTTAACCTAATAAGTCCACCTAGGGTTTGAGCCACCTAGGGTTTAATGGAAACCTAGGATTGTGCCTCCTAGGGTTGCGTGCTCCTAGGGTTTCGTGTAGATAGGAATTTCGGCCTACTTAGGTAGTTTTCCTTGTTTACCTTAATCTAGGATTCTACTATATCTTTACAACAATATTTTGAGATCTTAAAGATAAATATATTTCTCAAAGATAAAGCAAATAATATTTTGAGATAAAGATATTTCTAAAAGATAAAGTAAATATTATTTTAAGATATTAAAGATAAATATCTTTCTTAAATATTAAGCTAGGGTTTTAGATCTCCTATGCTTTTATTATAAATACTCCTTCCCATCTCAAGCATGATATACACGAAATATACACGACACACATACTTGTTGAGAGAATTTTCCAAAATCGTTTTAAAGAAAACCTTGAGCAAAATATTTATTATTTTTAGTGTTTGTTTTTCAAAAGAATCGTGCATCAATCTTTGTCAATCGCTCGCGTGAAATACGTTATTGGATAATAGTTCATCACATAATCTTACAATTCTTTAACGAGAATATGTGTGAGTTATATTGTACTTTCTTATTAACGTAAGATAGTATAGAGTATTTAGCGATACTCACCTTGAGTTATAATCATAGTTGATTATACGAGTGGGTTGATAATTTTTGTAATCCGTAGAAAGGTACTAAGAATTATTAATCGAGAATAGTGGACGTAGGTTTCAACTTGTGAAACTGAACCACATCAAAAATCCGTGTGCCTCTCTCTACTCTCTTTACTTTTCGTTATTTCGTTACTTACGCTTACTTTGATTAATTAATTAGTTGATTTTAATCTATAAGATCAAATAATTAATTACATACCATATAAATCGAAAAAGTGGGGCTAGTTTTTAATACTCAATTCCCCCCCCCCCCCCCCCCCTCTTTCGTATTCGATCAATGGACTCTACAAAACTAAATTATCTCATTGGTTAAAAGTAAGAATGTGGACCCATACAAACTACAAGATGTTGTAGTTTGTCGTTGGAGTAGTACGTTGCCGAAAAGCAACGTAGCTTGAAAAATTAATGTGGAAAATCAAACTACATCATCCATTGGAGTTGCTCTGATAACATAAGAAAGTAGGAGAGTATTGAGTAAACTAACTTTGAACTTGTGCCCGCACGGGACGATCTTCATAATTGCATTATAAATAATGTAAATATTGTAATTGTCATATAATAAAAAAAAAACATTTTATGTGCCTCTAGGCGAGTATAAAGTAATAAAAATTTGTATATGCAACATCATATAGTAACTATCATATCCTAAAAGTATACCCGATGTGCATCACGTTCACTTTATATGCCTGCTCTTTGTATTTTTTTTTTAAAACGGCAACTTGACTCGACTTTTCCCTCTACTATTTTTGTAACACCCGGAAATGTACCTTATTTTTATAGTGAAAATATTTTACGGATACTTTTCAGCGAATTTAAGTTTTGATTTAGAATTTAATGTTTCGAGTCGAATTTAGAATTTCCGAGTTCGTATTTGGAATTTCCGCGAGTTTTCAAGTAAAACCCGTCTTGAGCTGTCTTTGACTTTTTCTTGACTCTTGAGCCGTCTTTGACTTTTGTTGACTTTTTCCTCATACATACTCATACTCCCTTATCCTATTTCTCATTCACACAAACACATTTCACATTACTTCTTCCTTAAGCAAACCAAAACCCTTGCCTCCCTCTTTGTTTCAATCTTAGAATTCTCATAGCTCACTCGTTTCTTGTTGAAATTCTCGTAAGTTCGTCTTATTCTTTCCCTCTTACCTTCCTCTATCCGTATTGGTAATAAAATTACCGTCTTTCTCGCTTTTTAAATTATCCGTCTTTCTCAAGGTGAATGATATTAATCTTTTATTATCTAATTGTATGTAGGTGGAGACTAGGAAGGTTTAGAATCGATTAAAGACGCGAAAAGGTAACGGTGAAGGGTTACTCGATATCATTTACGTGTTTTACATGCTTATATGCTAGAAATCGTATTAGAATACGATTAGTAAGTTTAGGAATCATGTTATGGATGATGATTGTTGTTATTTGATGATTGTTGATGATGAATATTGATTGTTGATAGTATTAGAAATGGATTATGAGAATTGGAAATGATAGGATTGGATTTATGTTGAAGGCTCACGGGTGAATTGGTAACACATGTCACGGGCGTGAAATACCATTCAAATCATCTAATTCATCTAAAACTCAAAATGAAACGATTTTCATTTATGACAATATTCCTCAAACTTTGGGTACCAACTCAATTACTCTAAAGCAAAGTCTCTTTTACAATCCACCAATTAGAGACATCAAATTCTTAAATGATATCCCAAGCAACCGCTATACTACGCAACATCAACAAACTATTATCATGATCAACTCAATTCTCAAAATAACACTACAATACCAAGGTCCAAATCTAGAACTACTAAGAGAGGATACATTATCACTATTAGGATTCATCCTAGAGCTTAAGTCATATTTCCCATGATGAAATACAGCATGAAATTTGTTCAATCCAAGGACACATATTCTAACTAAAGAATCCCAAATTACATCACGCTTATTCTCTGAGCCTTACAAACGGAATATCCAATCCACTAGAGAAAAGATGAAGGAGCAACGAGATAGAAAACGATACGGAATCTCAAGGAGAACACGAGAATAAATAAGGCACGAGATTGCAAGAGAGGAGCGCTGAAAAATAACGAGGTCAAGAAAGAGACAAAGCAGATAGTAGAGGTATGAAGATATTCGAGTAGAAAGAAAGTACGAGCTGGTTGTAATTCTTTAAAGATCAATCTTGACAAAAAACATTCAAGAATGGAAATGAAAAGGGACAATGGCACGGGTAATGGTTTAAGGTTTAATCCACAAAATTTCTCCTTTCAAACTTAGGGTGGTAGTAAAGCAACTCATCCCAAACAAAGGTCTCTTACAAGGGACCATCGTACCACAATCATCAAAGTAAGGTACACCTAGCTTTAACAAATCGATTACAACCCAATTCATCCACCCTTTCATATAACACGGATTCCCAATTACGGAATTGCAACTCAAGCATAGTAACATTCTCTCAACTCCATAATTTGACACATTACCAAAGGTTTCAAAACCGAAGAACCAATAAGGAATTCTCCATACTAATCTCTTTTCAACTCCTAAGGCCACAAAGTAGAACACCAAACAAAACGTCATTATCAACATCATATAGCCCACGAGTTCATTATTAACAAAGTACGACCTCAAGTCAAACATCATCATTAACGTACCAAGGTATTTCCATCATAACTCACATCATAATCCTCAAGTAATATGGTTCAACTTACCGAAACCTTACTACTTCAAACGAGTCTCCAATACCATAAGATAAGATCATATCTTTAAATCCAAGAACTATAGCCAAATGCTTTTCCACCAAGCCTATACTCACAAACACACAATAGGAAACCACAAGACGTCACTAAATCTCAAAAGCAATTCGCACCTTAAGATATCATTCAAAACTTCTTATTTACACCAATTAGACCTATCATAAGCATGGTCTTCAAAACAATACTAAACTTCTAAGTCCAAAAGACTAATTTACTAATGAGTTAAGAAGTCATAACCAACTCATTCAACCTTACACCAACAAATATCATGAACTATCCACACATTAGTCATGACAAACATCAAGCATTAAAATCATCAAACTTATCTTACTACCTTTCCTTAGAGTTACAACCAATCATCAATATAGGGTGAATTTAGATCTAAACCATTTTCCTCAAATCACAAATTCATTCTAACACCACTAATATTCCACAAAATATAAACTTCTTCCGACCAAGTACAATATGCCACAAACAAAAGGGTAAGGTGCCCACAAAAGGTCACATAAGGAAGTTGATGGTACAAATTGATAAAGAGGAGGAAAGTAACACGAGTAATTTCCAAGGGGAAAAGAAGTTAATGATGAAGAAGCAATTAGATAGAAGGAAGAGAGCATAAAACAATAAGGACGAGAGAATTCATAGATGAAGAAGAAATACACTTCAATTAGGCTTGTCAATCTTCAAATCTTAGATAGAGGATACTTTTTCTAGGTAACACATGATCCACCTCAAGACGGTAGATACAAACAAACATAACATCACTCAACACAATCAACAAACAAGTTAGAACCTAACAAACATCAAGTACACAAAAGACTACCACCTTAGGTCCTTAAGTCTACCCATATCTCATTTATTATTTCAAGGTCAAGTAGTTTAAGTTTAGGGTTCACGTGTGTGCGTCGGGAGCGATAAAGCTCTGATACCAACTGTGACAACCCTCGCGAATGCGGAAATAATAAACAAACAAGAATGTGAATTATATTGCGGAAATAGGTAGTTTTTAAAAACTTTTATACATGCAAGTTAAATAAAACGAGGAGTGTCAAAATATTACAACTAAGTGCGGAAAATAACAAAGAGACGGAGTCTCTCAAAATGTTAACAAAGAACAAGTGTTTAGCAAATAAGCTAAAATCGTCTAGAGGTTAATCTTCCAGGGACAACGCCCGCTAGCTCACACCCGAACCCCAAAAAAACATATCCAAAAAGTCAATCCATGCAAGCAACCTGTTCATTCATGAAAAACATGAACGCCACAGTCAGTGGGGAGTAACTCCGGGTTCTCCCAGCCATATCACCTTTAACGTACATATAAGAAAATACAAAAGTAAAGCATGCATATATATATACATGTGAGTTGCAATAAGAATAGATAGGCAATTCTATAGATAATGATAAGAACATAAGAGGCACAAATACGAATCCATCATGATATTCAAAGACTTGGGAAAGACACTCTTAGGCAATCGAATACGCTCACTAGGGCTTACATCTCACCGTTAGCGGTATAAGATTGATAAGATTGAGACTCGACAGACAAACCAAGTCAAGTCATGCGATGACCATAATAAATCCAACATATTATCATCCATTCACGAACCAAAACAATGACGGTGTCCAATCATACAATGACCATGAACAAGATCATGAAATCACGCATTCAAGAACGACACAAGACGACAACTCTCACGGTAAATGAAACGCACTAGCATCGTGTACATGGCAAGTATGATTAACAGGCATCCACGGGATATAACATTTCCCTGAACTCATACACGATGCCACATTTCGTATATGTAGACTATTTTCCTCCTGGTAGCACGACGATAATAATACGGTCCTAGTCTAAACCTGGCCAGGATCTCGGAATATAACGTGTTCCGATTCGACATGCGATAACATTTCGCATCCAAGACTCGGGCTTACAATATAGATGCCGAGTACCCCAAATTCGGTAGATCAATTCACGAAAGAGGCGGAAAAGAGCTCAAGCCTCATAACAAGCGGTACGCTACATGCAAATAACACCACCTCGCAAGTACAAAACATTTGACGGCCGGGTCGATCAACGCATAGCGTTCAACTCCCAACAACGTCGTCGTATGCCCACTAACACATGCATTTAAGCAGTAGGATACCTCTCCGTTCCGACATTCCAGCCTTACGAACGGGAAGGTAGCCAAGGGAATGAGAGTACAAAGCACAAGACAAAAATAGTGCTCAAACCGTAACATTTGTAAAAACCGACTCAAAGTGGGAACATACCAAAAACCGTCACAAAACATGATAATAGGGAATCATATAAGTTTAAATATGATAAACATGAGTCAATACATGATACATAAGCATTAGAACAAGTTTATGCAGCATAATGAATAAAAACATAGATCACCTATCCAAAACAACGTTGTTTGGAAACCAACGAAAACAAGGGTCCACTTCAAACAGTCATAACTAGAGTTCTAGACATGACAAATACGAAATTGAAGTCGAGGTGAAGCTTATCCTCTTCGGTTACAACGAATAGGACACAAGCCCAACACAAGCAAGTAACGAAGGAGATATGATCATTTTACGAAAAGGGGTCAGTGCAGTGAAACTGCACAAGTCACGACCGTGACTTGTATTTCACGCCCGTGACATGTGTTACCAATTCACCCGTGAGCCTTCAACATAAATTCAATCCTATCATTTCCAATTCTCATAATCCGTTTCTAATAACTATCAACAATCAATATTCATCATCAACAATCATCAAATAACAACAATCATCATCCATAACATGATTACTAAACTTACTAATCGTATTCTAATACGATTTCTAGCATATAAGCATGTAAAACACGTAAATGATATCGAGTAACCCTTCACCGTTACCTTTTTGCGTCTTTAATCGATTCTAAACCTTCCTAGTCTCCACCTACATATAATTAGATAATAAAAGATGAATATCATTCACCTTGAGAAAGAAGGATAATCTAAAAAGCGAGAAAGACGGTAATTTTATTATCAATACGGATAGAGGAAGCTAAGAGGGGAAGAATAAGACGAACTTACGTGAATTTGAACAAAGAACGAATGAGCTACGATGATTTTAAGATCGGAAAGATTATGGAGGCAAGGGTTTGGTTTTGCTTAAGGAAGAAGTAAGGTTGAATTGTGTTTGTGTGAATGAGAAATAGGATAAGGGAGTATGAGTATGTATGAGGAAAAAGTCAAAGAAAGTCAAACTCGCCTTAAGACGGGATTCTCATGGAATCTCGCGGAAATTCCAAATACGAATTCGGAAATTCTAAATTTGACTCGGAAAATTAAATTTACGATTAAAACTAAAATTCGCTGAAAAGTATCCGTAAAATATTTTTACTAGAAAAATAGGGTACATTTCCGGGTGTTACAGTCTGTCTATGTAAACGACCAGTCATCTCCATGACCCCATGGTGCTGAACCAACCATCGATCGACTTACAATCTAGTCACTTCGAGACGTCACCTCAAATTAGTGACTAGGGACAAAACACTAAGTTCATCCTGTTCACTTGAATTGGGTTCAACTTTTCTTTCAACCAATTCGGATAAACAAAGTATTAAAATTTAGTCAAACTAAATAAAAGAGTTTTTAATGAAACTCTAACAATGAATGCGATTATCAAATATTTGGAAAAATTGATACGCTATCAATAATTTCATATCTCATAATCTCTAGCAATTCAGATATATATTTCAATCCCCATTGAAATGACATGACTATCATGTTCAGCCTGCAAAAGCATAGCTAATGGATTAGAAATACTTGCATCTCTCCCATCGTTCTGATCGCTATTTCTTTTTGTCTACGTAATCTCATATTACATAAAACTTTCTGAGTACGTGTCTAGGTTTAAATCTAGACTTAGGACTCTTGGCCTAAATGTAGCTCCCACTGTTTTACCAGTATCATGGGATAGGATATTCAACTATAGGAACTACTTCTAGTCCCTCCAATACAGTCGAATCCAAGCTACTTTCATATGCATCATCATATGACGCAATGTACTCCATTTTCGTTGTTAAGTCCGCAATGATAAACTGCCTGGAACACTTCCAGCGAATACATGACATTTATATTTGAAAATGTCACTCCTACTTGGAACCTTTCCAATAGTCTTTTCTGTTTGGAACTCTTCCAACAGACAAATCTTCTATAAAACACAGCCAGTTCGTGATTTCAAATCACTTTGATTAGATTGGAAATTATAGTCTGTGTAACCACTTACACACAACTAACTGTAAACTCCAAACACATGGAACATATCTTTAGTCCTTCGCAAGTACTTAAGAGTGTTCTTTATGGCTATCAAGTGACTCTCACTTGGATTTGATTGCAAATGATTCGTCATACTCAAAGCATGCGAAATGTCGGATTGAGTATACATCACAGCGTTTATAATTGATCCCGCAGCGGAAGCAAAAGGAATCAATTATCATGTGTTCAACTTTCTTGAACTAGTCAAACATCTTATCAATATAAGAATTTTGACTTAATGCTAATATCCTTTTAGATTTATCTCCATAAATCCAGATATCTAAAAGATGTATCCTACTTCTCCAAAATATTCCATCATCTAAAATGATCAATATGTCTCCACATATAAGACTGATGCACACCACATTACTCCCACTAAACTTCATGTATAAGCATAATTCCTCGAGATATCGAGAAATATTTTACAACATGAATGACAAACTAATTCCAACTCTTTAATGCTTACTTAAGACATCCTCTTAAGCTTTCAAATTAACTTAGGATAGTTAGGATCTACGAACCCACAGGTGAATATAAAATATACTACCTCTTCTAGAATCGTATTCAAGAAGGTGGTTCTTGAGGTCCAATTGACATCATACTATTATGATATGTTGTAATCGCTAAGTATATTCGAATGGATCAAAGAATTAAGGTTGGTGCAAAACTCTTTGCCTACCAATTTATCTTTGAAAACATTTTAATGTTCATCCATGCAAATTACGATCTTAAAAATCAATTTACATTGAAGAGGTCGTACTTCTTCAAGTAAAATTTACCAGGTCATATACCTGACCATCACGCATGGAGTCCATTACGAATCGCATGACTCTAAGCCATAGCAAGAAATTTGGACTAGAAACAGTCTTTTATAAGTCATAGATTAGAATTCATCACTATTAAGGAGTGCTAAAATTCCACCTGACCTCCTAGGTTCCGAAGAAACAACTACTGAACAAGCAATGAGGAAAACCTTTTCCGGACCATATGCTCAGTTTGTGGCTCTTGAAACATTTTCTTCCACTCTGTCTTATCAAGAAATAATCGTATTTTTATTGAAAGACAGCATCACGAGTCACAAACGCTTTGTTCTCGTGGTCAATGTGGGATTATTGAGCACTTGTTTCATTCAAATAACTTATAAATTAGGTACGCTACCTACCCATATCGTATATGGAATGAAATCAAACTGTTTTAAATGTGTTTTAATATGGTGGGAAAAGAAATAGCAGACAAAAATATTAAGATCCCAAGGTTAGTCAAATGGCTCATTTTGACTTGACAAAGACAAAACCATATCGTATAAGGTTCTGTTTCTCTATTCAACAACACCTTATCTAATAATGTGTGTTAGAGAAGTTAATTTGTGAAACCATTTCACAATACTTTTGGTGAAAATAAAAGTCAATACTTAGATATTAATAGTTACGATTTAGTCGTAAGTCCTTGATCTAATGTTCTAGTGGTTAACTACTTCTCATTGAAGCTCTTTGAACTTTTCAAAGATTTCTCTTAGCACCTCATTAAGTAGAATCAAACATAATATTTACTTAAATCGTCGGTAAATCAAGTGAAGTAATCATTACCATCTCTGGTTGTGTTTGTTATTGGACCACACGTATTCTTATGTAATGGGGCCAATAACTTACTAGTTCGATTTCCTTTTAAATAAAAAGGGCACGAATCATCTTGCCTTGAATACAAGATTCGCACGCACCATAAGATTCAAAATCAGATGGTTTAGGGATAGTTGTCAATACTAGCCTCTTAATGTGTTACACAATCCAGAATTAAGATTAGATTAGGGTCACCAATTTTGAGCCTTTACAATCTATATGACAAGTAATTACTAGTTTAGGTCAAGAATATAATTACCTTTGATTGGTATGGGATAACCATTGACCAAGTATAGGCATAAAAAGATACAACGTTTGTTCTATTCAAAAAAGTGAAACACTTGTGTCGTACACAAAAGTGGATACTATATTCTTTATTTAGAGGTTATGTACATAATAACGTTTATTAAAGTATACCTCTAAATCCAAAACTAGATTGATCACATTATAACTTTTATATGTTTCTATAGAAATAAAACTACAATAGTTATATTTCCCTTGTAGGTCGACATTTAATCATGGTTACTCGTCGCACGAATCATTATTATATGCATTGAATACATTGATGAAAATCATAATAGGTATCTAATACCCAAAAATTGCATTTAGCAAAATAAATTATGTCGATCATATAGATATTATGGGTGAAAATAGTACACCCAATTTCAAACTCTTTAGAAAACTTGGGGCAGATTCTTTTCTTGTGTCCTACACTGTAAAATAGAATCGTCAAAAGTTGGGTTCGACATCTTGCTTGGGTTTTGACTTTACTATTCAAAATAGTCTTGCCTTTTTCCCTTGCCTTGTGCCAAACTCGTGCCAACCTACTCTTGAACCTCGTCTTAACAATTAAGAATATAAACATCATTCTTAGTTTTCCCACTCACTTTCATGAATCTCTACTTAGACAAGTATATTAGAATTATTGTGAAGACTATTCTTCATTTCATTCATGGTTTTTCCTTCAAAAGGATAAAACTTTCATGAATTGTCTACGGTTGATGGTTATTCATGATTTCAAATAAATCGATTAACCTAGTCGTCCCAACTGATTTGGCCTCTTTTGAGGTAAGCCTCGATAAGGAGCATAATGACGACATACAAAAAATTAAAATATTTTTGTTGGAGCGAAAAGATTGATGTACCATTGTTATGAGAAAACGTCACTAAAAATCAAAACGTTTTTGACTAAGTGTGATTTATTCATTTACTCTTCATAAGAGACATTTGCTGTAACAACCCGAAAAGTACCCAATTTTTCTAGTAAATATCTCACGGATACTTTTCAGCAAACTTAAGTTTTTAAAATAGAATTTATTGTTTCAAGTCGAATTTTGAATTTCCGAATTCGTATTTGGAATTTCTGCGAGATTCCAAGGGAATCCCGTTTTTA
>JAIUZE010006296.1:0-24874 GCA_022085475.1 Heliosperma pusillum | reverse complement strand
CCACCTCCCAAATTCAATAAATCAATCAACTAAACCCTAAAAAAATCCACTAAACAGAAACAAATACCAAGATGGGATATAAGAGCATTCATCACAAAATCCAATTCAACAATCAACAACATACAATTACAGTACAAAATTAAAGAGGGTATCAATAAAAGATAATTTAAAAGAAGAATTACAGAGAGATAATTGGGACGATGATGATTAGATTCATGCTCAGAATCAAGCTCCTCTTCTTCTTCATCTTCGTCTTCTTCTTCTTCAGATTGATCCCCAAATAAATTTTGCATCATTTGATGTCGTTTTTCTTCCTTCATCTTCAACACACTGATATTTTCTTTGAATATTTGGAGATTTGAGTGTTTTCGATAGTAAATCCCTTCTTGGTTGTCGGCTCTTTTCGCGTTTATAGGTGTTTGATTTTAAGCTTAATAAAGGTTAATTAAGGTTCCAAATTCAGAGGGATTCCAATTTTTGATTTATTTTCTCGCAATGGGTTGAATCAATTCTCAAAGTATCTAATACTAGATTTCATGCCCGGGTATACGTTAATGTCATTTTCGTAATTTTCCTGTAACAGTTAACTTATAAAAATAAACTTTTGAAGTTTTAAGACTATAATAAAATATACTCCGTAATTTTTTTAAAAAATAATATTGATATATTGATTCAACTTATTCTATTTTAAACATATGTTACCAACCTTGTTGGGACTCAAGTTATATTTGATCTATATTATGACTCGAAAAATGATTCAAAGTAACTAAGAATTAAGTTCTCTAAGAGAATGTTTAAGAAACTCAAAAGATTTTGGATTGATCACCGCACCTTATGCTAATTGTTCGATATAGGGCAATTCTACTACTTATAGTTATTAGTATATTTACCACACATACATTATTTTTCAATGTGAGATATATAACATACTAAGAATTACACAGTATATGCAAATAATATGATATTCTATACTGTAATGATAGCATTTTTTTTTACCACGAATCTAATTATATTATTTTCATAATTAATACTAAATTTTAATAGCTCTCTAAAACAATACTCTCTATGTCTTAATCATTTGTTTGTCTTTGATTAAAATACTCTTAAAAAAAGGCAAACAAATGACCGGGACGAAGGGAATATTTGAGAGATTTAAAGAACTTTGGGTTCATCTCTAAGTTTCAAGGACGACTCTTATTTATAATCGCGTGATCATCTCAACTTATGATATTTCTCCGATGTGGGACAATTCTTCTATTTATACATAGTATTTTCACCATACTTACATTACTTTTTAATGTGAGACAAATAACATACTTAGTAGTTACTATTAAAATTATTGTATACGATACTTTCTAAATTAATTTTGATGATGTAAATTTCATTAAGGTGAAGATAATAATACAAACTTTTAAGATCTCTGAAAGATAATACTTGAGATATTCAAAAGATTTTGGGTGAATATCTAAGTTGAAAGATACTCATTTTTCCAATATTTTTTTGTGAAATGAATGTTAAAAAATTTTATATACAAATTATAAACACCACTTGAATATAATATAGGAAATGTATATTGATAAATAAAATATTTTTCACTTTATTTTTTAATGATATTTTCCTAAATTAATTTTTGATGATGTAAGTTTCACTAATGTGGATACAAATTTTTAAGAGAGCTCTCTAAGACAATATTTAAGCGACTCAAAAGATTTTGGGTTGATATTTAAGTTCCAATGATGAATCTTATTTATAATTATAAAAGGCGCCTGGTAAACATCGACGACGTTTTAGGAAACATCGACGACGTTTTTCATAAAAAAGACGATAATGCCCTTAATGAATTATACTCTCTATCTCTCTTATCTCTCTCTTCTCTAATTCTCTAAAAATCAAAACAACTAAATTCAACTAAAACAATTAAAATCGTACAAGAACAACAATTTGACTAAATCCAACAACAACAATTTTCTTAAATCGCTTATCATGGGGGACGAACACTATTCGGTATGTTCACATATTAATCAAATTTTACGTTTGTTAATTTTTTTTTCCCGGAATCCGTTAATTGTTTGTTTATACTTATCTAACTTAATTGATTTACGTAACGTCTTAGTTAGTTAAAATTCAATTGCGGTTTTTAAAAAATAATTAGGAAAAAATACCATGGTTAGATGAAGAACTGGATGTCATGGACCATGGCCAGACATCCATTTCACACGTCTGACCATGGTGGGACGTGTGAAATGGAGGTCTGACCATGGTCAGACATCCATTTCACACGTCCCACCATGGTCAGACATGTGAAATGGATGTCTGGCCATGGTCAGACCTCCATTTCACAAGTCCCACCATGGTCAGACTTGTGAAATGGAGGTTTGACCATGGTTTATGACATCCAGTTCTTCATCTAACCATGGTGAGATGATATCGTTTTTTTATAGTCATGATTAATAACATTTTACGTATGTAGATCATGTTTTACTAATATATATTAATTATTTAATGTCTAATTAGCGACGTATTTGCATTGAACAGGACTCGTTTGAGGAATTTGGGAATAATAACACCGATTACAATCCGTTTTTTGAAACGACGTTAGGTTTTGTTACCCGCGATGATGCCTTTAATTGGGCGAGTAGGATTGCAATGGATCATGGTTTTGCTTTGGTTAAAGCAAATAATGGGGCAAAAAACAGAAGAAAAGACGGGTTGTTGGCATCTTACTTTCGATGTTCAAGGTATGGTAGACCTCCTCCAATTGATAATCCTGAGAAGCGTCGTGGGTCGAATAAGTGTGGATGCACTTTCCGTATCCGAGCCGTGCAGAACTACCCTCGGCAAGGTGACGATAGCGGTGCAGTTTGGAACATAATCACCGCCGAGGGTAAAGGGTTTCACAATCACGAGGAAGTGGTTTACAAGGATGGTGATCGTCATTTTGCGGCTTTGGATGACGAGGAGAAAGCGTATGTGAGGCAACAGGTTAAGGCCGGTGTGCTTCCAAAAGACATCAAGAACGCTCTTCACCAAAGAACGCCGGCTAAACCTCAACCGTCAAATAATCAAATATATAACGAGACGAAGAAACTGAGGCGGGAATTTAGGGGTGGAAGGAACACGGCTCAACAAATGTTTGCTCTTGCGGTAGAAGCACATTATTTGATGTGGCATTTGAGTGATCCGGAGACACGACAGATCTCTCATATATTCATGGCACATCCCGTAGCCGTGCAGCTTTTCCGAGCCTATCATTATGTTGTGCTCATTGATTCTACTTACAAGACAAACACCTATAAGAATCCACTGGTTGAGATTGTTGGTGTTACCCCGACCGGGAATTCGTTCCTAATTGGTTGTGCACTTGTTTCTACGGAGTCCGTGGATTCCTACACGTGGATTTTTAGGCGGTTGTCGGACATTCTTGCACCTGTCTTTGTTTCCCCTACCGTCTTCGTCACCGACCGGGAGTTGGGTTTGATCGCCGCTCTTAGGGAGGTGTTTCCCGGTTCTAGTCATTTATTGTGTTGGCACGTGAACCGCGCCATCAATGCCAAAACCCTGAACATCTACAAGACCGAGTGGTATAGAGATCTTGTCTACTATAATCCAGAAGCGGGTTGGGTACGGGTTATTGATGCATTAACCGTGGAAGAGTATGAAAAAGCATTGGAGTATTTTCGTGTAAAGTGGGGTCCCTTAGGGAGATATGTTTTGAGCACTTGGGCGATGCACAAGGAGAAGTTTGTGCGATGTTATACAAACGATGTACTACATTTCGGTAACACGTCTACTTCCCGTGTCGAGTCGGCTCATTCTCTACTTAAGTCATGGTTGAAAAGTGCAAATTTGACACTTGATAGTATGTGGTCGAAGATGAATGACATGCTTGATAGTCAACACTCGGAGATTAGAAAGTCACTTGAGGATTCAAGGAGTCGGCCTCGTATAACTAGTCGTTTGTTCTCATTGTTGCTAGGGGTCGTGTCGACGAAGGCAATAGGAATAATGGAGGAGGAGCTTCAGAGAGGGCTTGGTCTTGGTGTTGGGTTAGAGGAGGGATGTGGACATGTGCTTGAGACAACTCATGGCCTACCTTGTGCATGCAAATTGGTTTATTTGAGTAGGAGAGGTAGGAGGGTCCATGTTGATGATGTTCATGTTTTTTGGAAGACCTTGGTATTTGATAGTGTTGATCAAATGCCGAGAACCGATGATGATGAGTTTGATGGGTTAGTAGTGGAAGCTAGAAACAGTGACCCGGTTCGTCGTAGGTTGGTAGCCGAGAAGATGCGTGACGCCTTACATCCGGAGGACGAGGACGTTTTGCCACCTCCTATTAATGAGAACCCGAAAGGTCGTCCAAAAAAATCCACGACTAGGAACAAGTCGTCTTTCGAGCATAGTCAAAGGAAATATGGGACACCTAGCACCGATGGATCTACTGCTCGTACTCACTTATTTGGGGACTTTCCTCCAGGACCACCAAACGCTCCGTTAGAAAGAAACTACACCGTTGGCCTTTTCTCAACTTGGTCTAAACGATACGGGGTACCGGAGGTGCTTTGGGGCCAGTTCGATGGTTGGGTAGATGTCGGTGACGATGGTCACTGTGGTTACCGGGTTATATCACATGCCCAACGGGGGCAAGAGGGCGACTACCTTCAGATGAGGATGTGGTGTGCCCGAGAGATTAGGAGCGACGACGTCTATAAGAACCTGTTCGGTACTCATCCATCCTCTAGGACTGGTTTGACAGGCTTTGAGATTACATTGAGGCGTGCCGAGTTCTATCTTGAGATCCCATGCGGTACGGAGCATTGGATGTGTTCCGACCACTTACTTGTGTTTGCAACCACCTTCAACTGGACTATATGTGTTATCGGTCATTTCCGTCGCGACAATGGTGAGAAAATTTGGGGTGGTAGTTGTGAGACAATTTTACCACTTAGGGCTTTGGTTCCAGGTCAAAAACCCTTTGGTGTTATGTGGATTGTAAACTACCACAATCATTGGATGCGGTTGCATTCAAGAGGGCCGCAAGATGATGTTGCCATGCCACCACTAGCTCCCGCTTGGCGGACTTATAGACACGAAAGTGTCAGTCATCTCGAAACTTTGTACCAGAGAAATATCGAGAACTGGAACGCTTGCATCGGATCCGCCACGGGAAGAAGTCGGAGACGTAGAAATGAAAGCACCGATGAAGAAGTTGCACGGAAATTGAGTTTCGGTTAAGCACTTTATTAATGGAGTCAAAATGTAATTGTACTTTTGATGAATATTTATGTAATGTTTGTTTTTTTAAATTTACGTTAATTTTTGGTTAAATATAGTTGACGTTGACAATACTCGAATAAAGTTGACATTTATTAATAAAGTACTCGAATAAAGCTGACATAAGTCTTAAAATTACATTACATAGAAGAAACGATTAAAATACCCATGTTGCAAACGAAACCATCATCACCACATTTTTTCATTAAACACACGCAGTCGGTTTTAGTAAGACTAATCAGTGGAGTAATCTGTTGATGAATATTCCTTTGGCTTGAATAACTCCTCCTCCAAGTAGCCGGTATAAATGTGGTATATAAAAATTGGCTCCGGCGGGCCATGGAATATCTGACCATCACCCTGGTAACCCTCCATAAGCTGATGTAGTGTCATGGATGGAATGATGGTTTCACATCTTTTGAAAAATTCAATCAACTCCGCCTCGATCCTCTTTAGTTCATCCCTTTTCAGAAGGACAGATTCTAAACAACAACATAAAATGGTAACAACTAATTATGTAAGTAAACAAATGAAATTATAAGAAATGATATTATTAAGGTTTGAAATTAAAGTTGACAGAAATTTTACCTTTTGTTATATTCATTTCAGGAATATGAGGGTAATTTGTCTTATAGGGAGTACCCATCATTTGTGGTAGTGATACGAGATTAGGTTCATAACGGTTCATGAAATCCCAAATGATATTATTATTAAACACGATTAGTAAACGGCGAAATATGGAAGGAAACTCATTAACAATTTCATCAATTCTATTTTGTATGAAATTAACCTCTTCAACATCGTTCATAGGCATGATGGTAGATGAGGTTTTAGGGAGATAGTAGATGAGATAGTAAGTTTTGTGAAAAATGATGGTGGAGTGAGCTCCTTATATAGAGGTCATGCTGGGAATTTGTTCTGATCATGATGTGACAACTCAACTGACGACTTTAATAAAGTTCTGAGCATGATGTGACAACTCAACTGACGACTTTAATAAAGTTCTGATCATGATGTGACAACTCAACTGACGACTTTAATAAAGTTCTGAGCATGATGTGACAACTCAACTGACGACTTTAATAAAGTTCTGAGCATGATGTGACAACTAAACTGACGACTTTAATAAAGTTCTGAGCATGATGTGACAACTCAACTGACGACTTTAATAAAGTTCTGATCATGATGTGACAACTCAACTGACAACTTTATTCATTAATTAAAAACTGATAAATATTACAACGATTTTTTGCAGAACCAACAATTAATCATCGTTAAATACATTTCATTAACACTTAATCAGTTGAATATCCTTCGGAAGAAGAACCATTAGGCCTATAAAACTCCTCCTCTATGTAAGTTACATACATTTCAAAGGTTTTAAGACTCTGAAATGGCCCCACGAACATCCGGCCGTCCCCTTCACATAGAGAGTGTAAGGTCCTATATGGGATAACTGTCAAACACCTCTTAAACAGTTCAACTATCTCCAACTTCACTTTCTCCCACTCACATCGCTTCAAGATGACAGTTTCTGAAAATACAAAAACAAAACTTCATAATAATTTTTGCAATTTTTTTGAAAGGAAAAATTAGACAATGGATTAAAAGTAACCATACCTTCTGTTACGTTCCTAGGGTGAATGGAAGGGTTGTTCAGACCGTAAATAGGTCCATGCATTAGTTGAAGCGAAGATAGGGGAGGATTGTGACGACTAATGAAATTATTAAGTACATGATTATTCAAAACAATCATAAGGCGGTCGAATAGTAAGGGAAACTCGTTAACTATCTCGTTAATTTTATTTTGATAATAATTCACTAATTGAATGTTAGTCATCACCATGATTAAAGTGTAGTATAAGAGGAGTAATATATTTTAAGAGTAGAGAGAAGATAGTGAGTTGTGTGGAAATAAATTGTTGGGTAAAGGGTTTAAATAGACAAAATTTTAGGGTTTTCATGTTGTGGCCAATACAACAATAATATAAATAAAAGTAAATAAATCAACAAACCAATAAAAACAAATAACTAATTAAATAAAAGTTAAGTCAATACTACATAAAAACCGAAGAAAACAAATACAATGCATAAATATCCGGTACTAGTTACCCTGATCATGGGTATCGTAGTACATGCTCATCTGACTAAACAAAATATCCAACTGCTGCTGCTGCATCTCCGGAGTAGGTAAACGATAGACTTCTGAGAACTGCCTACTAAGTGCAACGGCTACCTCTGGCTCAGCGTGGAAAGGTGGACGCATAAAATGAAGACGGTCCGATGGTGGAAAATAGAATCGGTGAGAAATATCATCGTACCATCTCTCATAGTCTCAAGATACCTCGAAAGGCATTGTAGCTCGTCGAGACCGACTCTTGAAGTTCACCAAGGAAGTCTCGTGGCCCCACATCGTATCGGGCTCCCGACCAAACTCCACATTATAACCGTTCTTTGCTGGACGGTACTCGGTACATGGGATATATATGCATAGGCATCGGGATAGTCTGAATGTACCCAAACTGGCGCATACAACGATCAGGCTGGTACGGCTCAACAATGGACTGATATCGAATATAGCCGGAATAGCGAGAATATCTCGCAGAACTCGGCATACGCGTCCAATAAGGCGTCCATCTAACCTGCTCCCTGGTAAACCCGTCCAACCTAACACGCCACATCTGAAAATGGTCAATGTCGCCCTTAAACCGAGGAACGTGCCTCCAAGCATCCACCCGTGGCCTGCCCTCCAAATAATCTCCCCCGTGTGGCCGACACTGGGGGAAGTACTCGTAAATCCATGCCTGCAATAAGGGCAGACACCCACTAACACCGCGAGCCTCCCGTCGCGATGCCATGCCTAGCTGCCGGTACAGATATGCCAAACAAGCGGCACCCCAAGCATACTCTCCAACCTGCTCCAGATCATCAAGTAAGGGTAACAACTGAGCTGACACCCTATCACCAGACTTGTCCACAAACAAAGTCTGTCCCAACAACAATATCAAATAAGCACGTAGGGAGTCCTGCTCAGTCCCTTCCTTGATATGAGCCCTCAAAGCTGACACCAACAAGCCACCACCCTTATATAACGGTGGTGCCACCTCTCCGGGAGGTTTGCCAAAAAAACCTGCCACGGCCCTCTTCAACCCCGCCTCCTCCCTCGAAGAACCGGCAACGGAGGTACCTCGAACAAACACCCTCGTACCAGTAGGCCGGATCCCAAGAATCTCCTCCACATCGTGAAGCGTAATAGTGATCTCCCCGAAAGGCATATGAAAAGTGTTGGTATCCGGCTGCCACCTCTCTATGAAAGCGCTAAGAAGGTTCTCATCCAAAGCTGTCGTGCAGCACATCGTCAACCCAGTCAACCCAGTCAGCTGAAACCTCCTAACAACATCAACCGGCACCTCCATGCTCCCTAACCCATCCACATAACTCAGCCTCTCGTAACACTTAATAAAGGACCTAGCCTCCTCGGTCTCAATCCAACTACTATATGCCACATGCCCCCCAAAACTGCGTAACACCGATATGTTACGGGGCCCACCAGAAACTGGGTCTCTAAGGAGCCAATCACTATCGCTGCGCGGCTTCTTCATCGGCTCCCTCTGCGAACCATCATCCAACCTAGAATAGCGACCAAAGGAGTCCCGAGCTAACCTCTGAGACAACGGTACCTCCAATCTCGATAAAGGTACGGACCGCTGAACAATATCCTCCTCGCCCTCAGACTCGGTGTCCACCAAACCCTCGTCAACAATATCATCTTCCGCTTCCTCGTAACCATGAACAATCTGAGGAACACTACCTCCTACCTCCTCCGACCTCTCCATGTCAGAAATACCGCTACTAACGGGATTAGATCTACTACACCGAAAAACAATACGACGCTTTGAAGCCGTGACTCTACGGTTCACCGTACGATCTTCGGGAACCATAACGCTCTTTCCTCGATCACCCATCTGCATTTACACAATTAAAACATGCAAATAAGCGTTAATAATATTCCAAAAACATATTAGCATCGAAATAATTAAATTAATCAACTTAATTAACAAACTAAAAAAAAAAAATTTGGGTTAACCATGGACGGACTTTTAATCAAAAAATTCAAACCATGGTAGGATTTAAATTCTGGAAATCCCACCATGGCTGGACAACTAGATCACACGTCCCACCATGGTGGGATGAAAATTCTGGAATTTCCACCATGGTGGGACGTTGGATCTGGTTGTCCAGCCATGGTGGCTTTCCAGAAATTTAATCCCACCATGGTAGGACAACCAAACCACACGTCCCACCATGGTGGAACTTGGGGGAAAATTTTTTTTCCCCCATGGTTGGACGTGTGATTTGGTTGTCCAACCATGGGGGAAAATTTTTTTTTCCTCCAAATTTCAAACTAACAACAAGAAATCGGAATTAAATTTCATAATTTCTATCTTTATACCAATTATTCATACAAATCTATACAAATTATTAACAACAAATTACTAACAACAAATTACTAACAACTAATTACTAACAAATTGATTTTACAACAAATCTAACAAGAACAAAAAAAACATACTATGAAATAATTATAAACTAACACAATACAAATTACAACAACTTTATAACAACAAACAAATTAAAACAAACCCAATACAATCTCATACAAATAACAACCTAATAACTACAAGTTTAATTGAAAACAAAAACTAACTAACAACAAACAAATTCTAACAAATTAAACTACAACAATATAACTAGATCTACAAAACAAAACAAAAAAATTAAGAAGAAAAACATACCTTTTGGGGACGGCAGGGGCGGCAGGCACGGTGGTGGGGGACGGCGGGTGGCGGGGCGGCGGGCTACTGGTGGCAGTGGTGGCGGTGGGGGTGTGGGAGAGGGTAAGGTGAGTGTGTTTGGGGGTTTTGAATTTGAGAGAGTTTTGTTTTAGAGAGAGAAAGCAAAAGGGCAATTATCGTCTTTTTTATGAAAAACGTCGTCGATGTTTTACAATCCGGTTATAAAATCACCCCAGCTTATGATAACTTTCTGATGTGGGACAATATACTATTTATACGTAATATATTTACCACACTTGTATTATATTTCAATGTGGGACAAATAACTTATTGAGTAGTACACCATCAAAATTATTACTTATATAATACTTTCCTAAATTTTCTAAATTAAGTTTGATGATGTAAATTTCACTATTGTGGAGTTAATAATACAAAATTTTAAAGGTTCATTAAACTAATACTTAAGAGACTAAAATAACTCATATTTATCATCATACTTAGTATATATTTTCCACAAGTACATTATTTTTTAATGTGGTACTAATAACACATTAAGTAGTTTATCATCAAAATTATTATTTATGATAATTTTCTAAATTATTTTTTAATAATGTAAATTTAACTATTTTTTAATAATACTTAAGAGACTTCAAAGATTTTAGTTTGTTATATCAGGTCCAAGAATGATTCATATATTTAATCATAAGATCACTCATCTTATGTTAATTTTATGATGTGGGATAATTTTACTATTTATACATAGTATATTCATCACATCTACAAACTTTTAAGAGATCTCTAAGAAAATATTTAAGAGATTCAATAATTTTGGGTTGATACATAAAGTTTAAGGATATATAATAAAAATCTAAGAGTTCAACCATAACTTGGAAAGTATATGTATGAATTTATTTTTTATTGTAAGAGTTCCTATAAAGGGGGAACCACTCACGTGCCTCGAAAAAAGCCTCTTTTATATATATACTAGATTTAATGCCCGTGCAATGCACGGGCCTAGATATAATATCGCCTATTTAAACTATCTATAAGGCTGGCAATAAATTTTAATTGTGAAAAAAAATTATTGTTGTCGGATTTTTTATTATGATCATGATTTAAACTAAAATAATTAATGTTTATGGTTGAACCGGAAACTATATTCAGATTTTGATTTGCATGCTTGTAGTTTTTTCATAAAGGTTCCTGTTTAAGTATATATGGAGACTTTTACTTTTATTTTCATAATTGCGACCTCGCTTGTTCTCCACCTACTGGATGTAGTTATACTCGCCCCTCTTACTCAATCCTCATTTACCTTATAACGGTTGGCATTTTGATTAAACTTAAAACCCAGACAAATTGTGTGCATCAACCTTATTAGTGCGACTTCAATCAGTTTCATTTGACAAAATCTTGTGGTTATGTGTCTCATATAACTCCAATAGAGCTCTCACTTGTGCGATGCACACACGCTTAGCCGTTGTAGTCTAAGTTTTTTATAAGTCAATTTGATTAATTGTATTCTTAATCGTGCCTCAATTAATGATATATATGTAAACGAAACCTTAATTAGTCTAATACTTTCAAGGTCGATTGTATAATTCCTTTAATCGTGTCACCGTCACCTTGTTTAATGCATGTGTACTCTTACGGGGATTATTGGAATATTTCTGTTTGCGTGATGAGATTAAAAAAAAAAAGAACAATAGCTCACATGATATAACTTATATTGTTCAAAATCGGTCTTAAGAGAAGCTTATAGCTTCAACTGAAATACACCTCATGGAGAAAGTTCTTGAATACTATAATCTAGTGGCTCTCCTTACATCTACACTTATTCCAATCATGACTCAAACTTGTCAAATAAGGAGTACTATATTGTCTCATGATTGTAATATATTGATGTATCATATACATCCAATATTTCCTCCTTCAAATTTTGGGGGAATCTCATCTTTATTAATCTATACAATACTATAAAAAGGTTAACATTGAGTGACACATGTAACTCTCTCATCCTTTCATTGTATAGCTTTACAAACATTTAAAACACAAATCTCTACTACTTTAATGAATTAGCCCCATTAATTAATTAATTAATGGGATAAATAATGAAAAAATTACAATTAAAACAAAATGTGTATATAAACAAAAAATAATGCTATACTAAAACACCAAAATAAATGAGTTTTTTCTTCTTAATCCCCCACCCCTTCAGCTCCCACTAAGCCCTTATTTCTTAATAAATTCCACTAACTATCCATTGAATGTCATGTAATAATTTCTTGAATTAATTCGTAGGAATTTAATAAAGGAGTTGAAGAGGTCCTTTTGTTCTACTATGATTTTGGCTCACTCGATTCTCTTCCTTTTCTCTTATAAATATAGATTAAACACCCTTATTTCGATTACCAATGTTTCAACTTTTGATCTCCAATGTAAATGGTGCGTTTATTTTCCACTAATCATTTTTATTATTATTTTTTTATTTTTAGTTTGTCTATCTTCCATTACTAAATGGTTTCTAGATTATAATTATTTGACTTCGTGATTTGAGATAGAATACGACATTGATGTTTTTCTATTGATTGAACCAATTGTTTCAGACAAGATTATGTGAAAAATAAGCGGAGTATTGTCAAGAAAATTGTGAATTCACTTGGTAATAAGGTGGCTCTAGAGAGGACTTTGTCTCATTGCATTACGTTTCTCACTATTTGTCGTATAAATTTGTTGCACATGAGGTGTTTGATCAAGGGTATGATAATATATAATCACATCACAAATTCTCATTTGTGACGGGCACTTTTCGTCACAAGCTTGTGACGGAGCAAATGTGACTATTTTTATGCAAAATGTAACCATTACATGACTGGTAACATTTTAAGGATGATTACGTTTTATCATAAAATGATCACATTTAGTCCGTCACAAGCTTGTAACCGTCACAAGAGAGACCAACTGATACATAATATTGTGAAAGGACATTGTTACTCCTCCTTCAATAGATTTTAAGTATTATATTTTGGGAGCATTACTTTCGCATTACACGGTTTCCCTTCTTATGATGAATTACGGAGTAATTGTTTATGGGATTCGCTTTGCTTTCGTAGAGTTTACAAGCTTTGGGGCCTTCTTTCATTATTTGTCGCCTAAATTTGTTGTACATAAGAGTAAAAATCAATGACTTACTATATTTCAAGGCATGGTGATTAAGTTAAGGATTTAATATATTTTGGTTTTATCAAATTTATTATGATACTCTGTACTATTTCTCGATGGGACAATAAAATTGTAATGAACCAGTCAACTCTACCACAAAAGAAGTATAATGAACTAGATTTTGGCAGTTGCCCTTACTTTATACACTAGATTTTTTTATGTTCGTGCCTAAATACTTCATCCGCTAATTATCTATTTACCTATCATTAAAAAGGGATCTTATCAAGAATAAAATAAAAGTAGAGCAAATGATTTTGACAGGAATTCCAGGCTAAGAATTTATGATATGAACGAGAAAAATACTTATTGCTTATTCGCACAAGTCAGACTCAAATACTCAATCACTCGATTAGAAGATCACTGTTAATTTCATTTCTCCTATGCGTTGTCCTACGTGCAAAGGAGTAGACTAATTTAAAACAATTAAGGTTACAATCTTAATATTATGCGTATATACTAAAACTTTCTTACCTATTTTGCATATACTTAGTACTGTTTTGTGACAGTGAATAGTTAATTAAATCATACCTACAATGATCATACTTTGCTTGCAATATTATTCGCAATAAGTAAAGTTCTAGAAATATATAAATCTAAAACTTATACAATGAAATGATTTACTCATATTTATTTCTTGAGTATTATTAATAACTTTATTGAAGCAGTGAGTGACTTCTTGAAACGATCCTATAGATCATAATGTATGACTTTTCATACGTATATCTTATATTGCTCTTTTGCCATATGTACATGTAATAAGTCTAAACAATCATTCATGATAATGACAATTGTTTTTTGCCATTATATCTCATCTCATCTAATTATCCATACATGACTATCATTCTTCCAAATAAGTTTTGTGTTAGCAATCTCATCATCAAACAAAAGAAAAACTAAAAAGGGACCCGTGAATTTTCACGGGGTTTAAAACTAGTTAAAGGGTTCAAAAGCTTTGAACGACTGTGTCAAATAATTGCGGTATATGATTTACTCATCAAACATTACTAAACCCTGCAAATTAGTTGAGCTAAAACAAACAATTATTGAAAATTGATGATCGAATCATATGAATGTAAAATTTGTATATACTATTAGTAGAATATAGAAAATACTTGATTTTTTAACGTACATGTTAAGATCATGCTTGTAAATTAAACGTACAACAGTAAAGAAATATGGTAGAAATTGTGAAAGCCGAAGATCAGAATAATGTAACAAATATGACGAAGTTGCATTTTTTCAATACAAACTTTTTTGTTAAGTATTTCTTCTTTGTCTACCTATTAATGCATGCCCATTAAAAGTGAATACACTGGTTACCAAATACGGAGTACCAATTACTCCCATAGTGGACGCTGAGATTTCTCATGTGCGGTGATCAGATGATTTACGTAAAATTGTCAATCGATCTGATCTATCTCCTACAATTCCCTGCAAATACACAGCCCAAGAAATCAAATATTAAAACTAATTTCAAATTGCTGATAGAAAAGCTAGCGTTTAAAACATTTAGCAAAAGAATTATATTGAGAGGGGAATACACTTGCATGCGTAGGGTATGATTTGGTGCCATAAGTATATATACACAATTAGTTAGGATTGCTTTTAATAAGAATTTTATCTTATACTAACTAAACTATATAATAAGAATTACTCCCTCCGCCCCGGTCATTTGTTTACCATTTCCATATTTGGGTGTCTCATTTATTTGTTTACCTTTCTATATTGGGAAGGCTTTTGATGAGTAATTTCATCACCCAATGGGACTATTGTCCACTTGTCATCTTATGACACTACCCACAAATGGTCCCCTCCCCTTTCCTTGGTCTTTGTGCCAAAAGTAAAGGTAAACAAATGACCGGGACGGAGGGAGTATAATATATTGGCTTGCTTCATAGCTTCACGTAAATACGTATTGTTATAGTCTTTTGCAACTTCTTTAGTATTTTATAAAGCTTGGAGACTCTAATATCTCGAGAGTAGTTCGTTTAAGTTGGAGACTCTATAATCGCTCCAAAAAAGCTTCATTTAATAATATAGATAGATATTGATTTACGGTCGTTTGCACCGAACTAATTAACATTTTTTCCATCGAAGGTACCAAATATTTAGCTTTGCTTAACTACCAAGTGACATTTTATGTGAAAAAAAATTTAAAAAAAAATAAAATAATAAGATTCCGTCTTAACTTGACGGAAATATGATTTTTGTAGGATTAAATCCTATAATTATAATTATTATTACTCCCTATTAACTAGATTTCATGCCCGAACATTGTTGGGTTATATCGTAACAATGCTTTCAAAGTATTTATCATAAGGTTGACCTCAACGCTTGTATTTTAGTAGCAATAATGTTTGAAGTTAGTAGGGTTGGCCGAACACCCGGATCGGGTCAACCTGACCCAACCCAACCCGATCCGCCCCTCGCGTCATTTATGGCCCGACCCGTGTCAATTCCGGATCCATATCCCCTAACCCGTCCCGCCCCAAACCCGAACCCACCCTAGTCCCGCCTAAAACCTCTTCTAAGGATATTTTCGTCCCTGTTTCTCTCTTTCTCAAGGTTGTTTAGCCAAATAAGGTCAAACAAATCCTTATAAAGGGGGCACTACTAGTTGGCATATTCAAAAGGTTTGTTTCCCTTTGTTTCTCAATTGCCAACGTAATCAACCGTAATAAATGCTAATCAACTATTAAATTGTATTACCACATGTTTTGCGTAGCAGTAGCTTTTAATAATTATTATTGGGCATTCATTTACATTCCATATTTATTCTTTTAATTTTTATTTTATTTTTCAAACACACTTGTTTCGAGTAGTGCAACATATATATGTTCTTTGTAAGTATTTGTCGGGTTTAACTCATGCAATCAATTCACATTCTAACCTTGACATCTAATTTCTACATGTTAAATAACCGACATAGTTAATTCACATGCTAGGATTAATCCAATGTTTGCATTCATGCCTAATCTAATTAATAAAGTCAAATGTAATGAATACAACTTCAACCATTAGTAGTGCCGCTATCGAGCGGCCGAGATTGGGTGCCTGATTAAAAGGGATTTCTAATACGTACCGTCACCCCTGCGAACATCCATGTTAAACGTCAACGACATTACGAAAGTCATTATAGACAGTGCTAAGAGGATAATTATTTGGTGTTCACGTCACCTTATGTCTACGTGTCCCTTCACGGGGCTCCGTGGGTCGAGTCTCGTCGCGACGCGATGGCGCGTAGGTGGCGTTGTCCACAATGAGTAGTCAGCTAGGACATAGGCTATGGCTTTGTTTGGTAAGACATTTCAGGTACCTGTTTTGATTAAAGTAGCTTTTTTGACAAAAAAATTCAGGTAGTTTATTTGTTTACATGTGTTTGACAAGTAGCTTATTTGCCCAAATAAGCTACCTGAAATTAATTGCTACTTGGGGTAGCATTTGAGATTTCAGGTACCTGATCTTGTATCAGATTACTATTTTACCCTTTCAATCTACAAAATTAAACGCGAAAGTGGTAATTAGCCCCCTTAACTGGCTGAAAAGTTACCTAAAACCTGAAAAGGCATATGAAACCTGAAAAGGTAGCTGTAAATTATGACCTGAAAAGCAACCTGCTTTTTACTAGAACGGTTTGGAAACTAACTGAAAAGGTAGCTGATATTTGGTCAAATGACGTAAAAGAACATGGTTAATCAATATATATATATATATATATATATATATATATATCTATATTATTAAAGGAAGCTTTTTTCGAGCGATTATAGAGTCTCCAACTTTTGCGAATGACTTTCGAGAGTCTTAAATTTTATAAACCACTCAATATTAAGAAAACTAATTAAGAGTTATTATCCATCAATAGTATTTCACGAAGACTAAAATTAATATAATTAATATAATAAAAATAAGATAAGGATAGAGTTCACCAAATTTTGAAATAACTTTGTGGTAAAAATTACTATATATATAACCTTCACGAACAAACAAATATTTCAGATGTAATTTATTTTTGAGTGCAAGTAGATTAGATGATTCTTTTTGTTTTCATATGCGTGCTTATTGTGTTCAAGTAGTAGCAAGTTCTATCTTAGCCAATGTTTAGTGTTTAGAGCTATAATTTGTGCTAATAATGCATGTTTGTGTTGAAATTTCAGGTACGAAAAGGATTACGATGATTGTTGGAACTCATGGATGGAAATTATCATCTAATCTACCCCTTGCCAACATCACACCATTGTTTTATTTGGTAAAATTATTGTCTTGGTCTGATTGCATCTTTAGATAGTTAAATTGCCATGATAGACTAATTTGTCAATTGTCATCAGTAACCAGATCTCACATGACTGTAATTTTTCTTATATATTATTGTACGAAATTTTGAATATCCCTTTCAATTATCAATATAGTCAAATAGTGTAGTGGTATGTTTGAAATTGAATGGAGGAAGTAACCGGTAAACCGAACACCATTCTATTTTGTAGATTTTATATGATCATTAATGACGTAAAAAGGGTTTGCTAATAATATGATCTAACGACTTTCTAATAGTTAGGTATTCTGGTTATTATATGTATATATATGGGATATATTTGATGAAGTTGTAAGGTAGCTAAGGATATGGCAAGGTTTTGATGGTCTTATTGTAAAGCACCGTAATTACTCAGTACTAATTCATAGAATTTATATCTTCAATGTCTATCAGTTGTAAATAATCTTTTACGGAGTAAGAAAATATATATAAGAAATGGTTTTGATTATTAAAACGCCAAACATAAAGTTTAATTTATCACTTTTGTAGAGTTCTTATTTTACTCGGCTACATGCAATTTGACGTTCACCAAGGCTCAATTGTATACTTTATTAGATCAGTAGGTCTCCCTTGTGACGGGTCGGACCTTGCGACGGGTTTTTCCTCTAACAAAATGGGTAGAGGGAACATGTGGGGCACCCCCCATGTGCTTACCCTTTTCCCTTAAATGGGTCATTTGTGAGGGGAAGTGGTACCCGTCGCAAGCTTGTGACGGATACTGCCCGTCACAAACAAGAATTTGTGTTATTAGATATCATACTTACGCTTTTGTTGTTTTTTTACAGAAAATATAAAGGAAATCATTTTATACTCAATTAGAAATCCGTCTTTAAAGGAAAATCATTTTATTTTTACAGAATCATTTCCAAAAAAAGTCAAATTAATATCATATTTAACGCTTGCGATAAAATTTGATTATATTATTAGGATATAAAATAATTCATCAAATGAAAATTTAATTCATGTTAAGACTATATTGTTAAAACTTAATAAGTTAAGAGTCAAACTTCATACGTACTTAAAAGTTACTCCGTAAAAACTTAAAACGTCAAACTTCAAAAGTTTATTTCTATTAGGTAATTGTTATAAGAATATTTAAGAAGAAGACATTAGTGTAGACCCGTGCATCGCACGGGCATGAAATCTAGTATATATATAAAAGAGGCTTTTTTCGAGCCACGTGAGTGGTTCCCCCTTCATATATAGGAACTCTTAAAATCAATATATATATATATATATATATATATATATATATATATATTATATATAGAGAGGCCGGATCCGGTGAGCAGCTAAATATGGCGAGGCGGCTAGCCTCACCAAATTCATTCATTAAACTTGGACTGACTAATTATTTCTAATATGCATTGGGCAGAAAAATTGTTGGGGTCATTTCTAACTTTTCATTTGACCCAAAATCATTTCTTTCTCTAAAAAAATAAAAAGCCCAAAATACTTAACCTCTCTCTCTAAAAAACTAACAAATTCAACTGCCATAAAAGTTAAAATATATCTTCATAAAATCTTCATAATATCATAGACTGATGATATCTTCATGCATAAATTTAGGTAATTCAATCAATCATATAAGTTTGTTAATTGCATCATTCAATCAATTGCATCATTATATACGATCATTCATTCAAATTTTCGATCAAAATTTTCTATCATTCATCTAGTTAATTGATCATTCATTCAATCAATCAAAGACGAAGATTTCCAGGTAATTTCCAGTTAATTTCAAATTTTCGATCAAAATTGAGCATAATCATATAGGTTTGTTAATTCAATCATAAATCGATCATAAATCGATGATATAACGATTGATTGATATTTCCTTGATGATATAAGGCTCGCGATTTACTTATTACATTATTTTCGTCGATTTGCAGCTGTAATTGCTATGGAGATTGTAGATATCGCAACGGTTGATGATAATACAATTGTTATTGTAACATGTCTTTTTTTTTTCGCTAATTAATGTTTTGTGAATCATAGATTGTGTTTTATGAATTCATATGTTAAGTTTGTGAATCTGAGTCCTTGTTTAGTGAATCTTGAAGCTTCATCTGTGAACATATATAAACGATAATACTCTGAAACTTGATCAAAATTAATAAGATCATGTACTCTTTTAGAAATCGGTAATACGCCTTTCACTGGCATTGACCATCATAAGAAATCGGTAACTTTTGGATGTGCTCTTTTAGACCATGAGGACGATGGAGCATTTATTTGGGCGTTTCGGCAATTTTTGAAAGTAATGGGTGGCAAAGAACCACATTACATCATCATTGACCAAGACCCAGCAATAATAATTGCAGTTCCAGGTCTGTCTGTGAATATTATACCTTATTGTGTGAATCTTAGAGCCTGTTTTGTGAAACTTGGTTAAAATCACCTCTTTTAACTCTTTTTCTTATTAGGTGAATCTCATACCTTATTCTGTGAATCTTAGAGCTTTTTTTGTGAAACTTGGTTAAAATCACCTCTTCTTACTCTTTTTCTTATTTGGTGAATTTCATACCTTGTTTAGTGAATATTAGAGCCTTTTTTTGTGAAACTTGGTTAAAATCACCTCTTCTTACTCTTTTTCTTATTTGGTGAATCTCAGACCTTTTTCTGTGAATATTAGACATTGTTCTGTGAAACTTGGTCATCGCGAATGTTGGAGTTTATATTGTGAAACTAGTTGGTAATATTGTGAAACCTGGACCTCCAAATTTGTGAAATCATTTAGTTATACTTTTTGGTGAATCGAGAGACATCATTTGTTAGACATAGCTTTTGCATGTGGCACATTATGACATAATATGAGATTAAAAAATGATCTTGAAAATATGAGATAATGTGATTTTGTGATTTTCCAGCCGTGTTCAAAAAAGCTAGCCATCGCTTTTGCATGTGGCACATTATGAAAAAAGTAACAGACAAGGTTGGGAGCAAAATTTGCAAAGAAACTGAGTTCTTAAGCCGTCTGAACAATGTTGTCTGGAATGACGACATGGAGCCTGAGGAATTTGAAGAGAATTGGGATAAGGCCATGAGAGAGTTCTCGTTAGAAGGACATAAATGGTTGACTGACAAGTTTGCAGAACGAGACCAGTGGATACCCGCTTATTTCAGGAATGTGCCAATGGGAAACATTTTAAAAACCACACAAAGATCAGAGAGTACGAATAGCTTCTTCAAGAGATTTGAAAATAAATATGGGACTCTCGTGGAATTTTGGATGAGATTTGAGAGTGCCATGGACCAACAAAGGCACAATCTAAGGCTTCTTGAAGCACAGAGCGATAGTTCAATGACTGAAACAAAATTCGGGTCAAAATGGGAGGACCAAGCAGTGAGGGTCTATACGCAAGAAGTGTTCCCATGAGTTCCAAAAGGAGGTTCAGTTTTCGATAAATGCGAGTAGTGTCTGTGGATATACCCCCACCAGATCCAGTAACTAACTTTGAGGTTTCAATGGTTGAGGACGCGAACAAGCGAAAGAGATATGCGGTTGAGTACAATATGAGAACACTGGATATAAGTTGTTCATGTAAAATGTTTGAAAGGAAAGGTATTTTATGCAGCCACATCATCTATATTTGCTCAGCGAAGTTTAAGGAAATACCTGAGAAATACATCTTGCGTAGATGGAGAAAGGATGCACTCAGAAACCCAGTTCATGATTCGAACGGAAACCTTCTGGAAAACTACGATTCTGCTGCTAATAAGAAATTTGGAATGCCTCGTGTCTGGTCTGAGATATATGCAACTCTTGGTATCCTAAAAACTAAAGAAGATTCCGATCTAAGAGAGTTTGCTGAGCTAATTAGAGAATTCCGAAAGAAGTTGGAGCCAAACCCAAAGCCTTTGACAAAGGAACAGGAATTGGAGGTCCTTATGAACTGCAAGGTTCCAAAAGAAGTCAAGATCCTACCACCTAAGGTCTCTAAGAATAAGGGTAGTGGTAAAACATTGGTGAGTGGCAAAAATAAGGCAATTATGAAGGCAAAAAAACCAAAAAGGTTGTGTGCTAAGTGTAAACGTATGTCACACCATGATAAAAGGAATTGTCCAAATGCTTTTGCAGAGCTTCCTCCCGAAGATCAAGTATGTGATTTTAGTTTCACTTCTGCTTTTTTAGTTCTGAAATGTGAATCTAGCTCCTGATTTTGTGAAACTTCGACTAGATTTTGTGAAACTTAGCCCTAGATTTGTGAACAAGTTCTGAAACTTTTGTTGTTTTTCTTATTTGGTGAATTTCAGAGCTTATTTTGTGAATATGAATCTTAGAGCTTGTTTTGTGACACTTTGTTTAACAGGGTGATACATCAAGAGTAGACGAAGAAGAGGAAGAAGAAGAGTGTAGAGAATGATGGCGATGTGAGCATGATGACGATGGAAGGAGCACAAGTTTTATTACGTTTACTTTGATTAACTCTTTCTCTTATCTTGATTTTGGGAAACTTCGACAAGATTTTGTGAAACTTAGAGCTTGATATGTGAACATAGAAGATAATATTCTGAGACTTCTATGTTCACCTTGATTTGTGAACATAGAAGGTCTGAAACTTTTGTTGTTAATGCCAGACCTTATTTTGTGAATGTCAGAGCTTATTTTGTGAATGTCAGAGCTTATTTTGTGAATGTCAGACCTTTTAATATGAATTGGTAGAAGACGAAGAACACGAAGAAGAAGAGTGTTGCTTAAAATTAACTGTAGGTTGTCTAGGCAACTTCTCAATCCTATCCTTTTCCTTCATTTTCAATGGTTTACGATGTTGATGTCGATTATTATGATTATGATTTTTTTTTAACAGAATTTGATGTCAATTGTTTTCATATGAATCTATTGGATTTTGTTAGCCATGTTGTCATTTGGTTGTTATGAACATAGATATGGCCCTTGCATTGGTTTGCGACTTGCAAAGGAATCGTCATCAAACTCAAATATTGAAATTGGAAACTTTAAATACATTTAATTGGAAATGTTAATTGGACTACAATGAAAATTTAATACAATGCATTCAACAAAAATTCACGTTTGCTTCAACAAAAATTCCTTCGATTAACGTTTGCTTTGAAGGCTCATTTCTTGGCTTTATCAATAAGTGAAAACCTACACAAACAAAAACAAGTACAATATACTTAATTACGAAATATTCAGCAAAGTTATGAAGGAATGAAATTCACGTTATTTTTCGTATATTAATGAAATATAACGAAGTGTACCTTTTCGTATTTTTATCCCATTTGAGAAGTTCCAACATTATAGACTTTCGATATTCTGGAAAATTCTGCAAAGAGTGACGTATATTAATGAAATATATTCATGCTCCTAATATTTGTGGAATATACGGCTTTATTTTCGTATACTAATGAACTTACCTCAAAATAGTCACTTTTCGTCCATAAACTTTGATCATCTAATGCACTCAACCACTTCAGCAAAAAAACTCCACAATCATAACTAGATTCACAAAACAAACTCTCAGATTCACATAATAAGGTCTGAGATTCACAAAACAAAGTCTCAGATTCACAAAACAAAGTCTCAGATTCACAAAACAAGGTCTCAGATTCACATAATTAGGTCTGAGATTCACATAATTAGGTCTGAGATTCACAAAACAAGGTCTCAGATTCACAGAAAAAGGTCTCAGATTCACATAATAATGTCTGAGATTCACATAATTAGGTCTGAGATTCACAAAACAAGGTCTCAGATTCACAGAAAAAGGTCTCAGATTCACATAATAATGTCTGAGATTCACAAAACAAAGCCTCAGATTCACATAATAAGGTCTGAGATTCACATAATTAGGTCTGAGATTCACAAAACAAAGTCTCAGATTCACATAATAAGATCGTCTGAGATTCACATAATTAGGTCTGAGATTCACAAAAAAAAGTCTCAGATTCACAAAACAAGCTCTAACCCAGATTGACATACCTTGTTGTTTGTTGAGGAACATCCAAATTGACAACTTCATTAAGGTGCATGTACTGCAAAGATTTGAAAGACTCTCCAAGAATAGTTGAAACGTTGAACAACTGAAAAGAAAAAGGCAATAAAAGATCAAATATATTTTCGGGGTATACTTTTAAAAGATTAAAAACAAATATTTTGGAAAAAAATCATACAATCTCTGAGGCATGGTTGTTGTCTTCATCTACATTTATACTTTGCATAGAGTCAAGGATGAAATTCTTTCCCTGCTTTAAGTCGCAGATACAAGCCCACCAATGCTTCCACTTCTTGCTATGGAAAGGAATAAAAACCTGAGAAAGTAAATGTACATCAGAAACCAATCAACAATACTTGTGAACAGCAGTAAATAAATAACAAAATGAATAGTAGAACTGACCATGTCGATATGGCTACCATCAGCTGGAGTGTATTGGGGCTTTATGTATTGACCCCAAATCTCCGGGTTAGTCTCTGCATCAACAGCCTGCATCTCACAAAAAGGCAATTTGTACAATTTTTTCGAAACAAATTTAAGAATGCAAAATACTTGAATATCAACGTCTAAAGGATTTGACGCTCACAAATACTGTTGTTGGCAAGTAAAGCACATTTGATCTACCCATTGTGCGCTTAATCCCAACAATATCAATGATGCGCTTAATACCAACAATATCAATGATCTACAAAATAAAATTGTGTTAGGAAAAAGAGACATCGATTGAATCATCCAGTTTCACGAAATCAACTTAGTTTCACAAACTAAGATCTAGGATTCACAAAATAAGGTCTGAGATTCACCAAATAAGGAAACGTGCATAATATTTACCTGATCCATAATAAGCCCACGCGATGTAAGGCTCTGCAACGCATCTCTAGTGACCTCCATCCACGGAGTGGACACCAGAACCTCACTTAATTATTGAACAAATGCAATTAGTACATATATCTCTCACAATTTTTTTAAAAAAAAAAATCAAAGAAAAAGTTTGACATTACTGTGCAATTGCCTTTGTTCTTCTCCCAACACAAGTCACCAATTCCTTGTCAGTGAAAGGTAGTCCAAGAGAGGAACTCAATTCTAGTGCATCTTTTTCGACTATTTCTTTGGATAGGTTCCCAGAACATGTAGCAATTTGATGGCACACCCTCAATGCAAAGCGCCTGAGCTGACCTTCCTATTAATGCAAAAAAAAAACCAAAGGTTTCAAAAAAACTGTGGAATATTAAAGTTGGTGCAAATGTATAAAAATTAAATTAGATGTTGAAAAGAAAACTTACAGTATTTACGGTTATTAGAGAATTAGTTTT
>JAIUZE010006293.1:0-17322 GCA_022085475.1 Heliosperma pusillum | reverse complement strand
CCTACACCATTCTCCCTACAATATTCTATAAAGGCTTGATTATCAAATTCGGTGCCATGATCTGTACGAATGGAAACTAACTTTTTATCATACTTGTTTTGGGCGAGCTTCATTAGTACTACAAACTCATCGAAAGTTTCTTCTTTAGTAAATAGAAAGATAGGCCATACATACCTAGAGTAGTCGTCGACTAGGACGAATACGTACCTTTATCCACCGCGGCTTCTAACTTTCATAGGTCCACACAAATCCATGTGTACCAACTCAAGTGGACGCTCTGTACTTACTACTCGTTTCGGTTTGAATGAAGATCTAACTTGTTTACAACGGGCGCATGAGTCACACATCTTTTCTTGTTCGAATTTGATTGAGGGTAAACCCTCAACTAAATCCCAAGACTTAAGTTTCTTTAAAATCGTTGGACTGATGTGTGCAAACCTCTTGTGCCACAGGCATGAATCATCCACTGTGACTTTCCTGCACGTAAAGGAACTTGTAGTGACTTTGTTTAAATCAATCATATACACGTTCCGTTTACGTAAGCCTTCTAAGATAACGTTACTAGTTCCTTCAACTATGATACGACAAACATTTGAATGAAAAACGCCTTTGTTTCCTTTGTCACATAGTTGAGAGATACTTAGCAAGTTATGCTTAAGGCCATCTACCAGATATACGTTATTTATAGCATGTGAAGAAGATATACCAATCTTACCTACACCGATTATGTTGCCCTTCTTATTGTCTCCAAAGGTGACCTTGCCACCATTGAAGGGTTCTAGTGAAAGAAATAGATTCTTGTTTCCAGTCATGTGTCTCGAACATCCACTGTCGAGATACCATAGATTATTTTCTTTTACTATTACCTGCAAGAGAATCAAATACAGCTTTTAGGTACCCACGCTAAGTTGGGTCCTTTGTGGTTAGTGACTCTATATATTTGATCCTTCCTAACCCATACCTGTTTGACAATTCTTTTCTTCTTAGGATAGGGTTTGCTAGGTTTATTATATTGATTGTTGTGACGACGCACATTAGGTTTAAACGACTGCTTCTGATTCACATAAGGTTTAGATTTTGAAGGAACAGATGTGTAATCGAAAGCCATGTCATAAAACCACCTGAACTCATTGTTTCTAATCTCATCACGTTGAGATTCAGGTTCAGACTCATTAACACTAGACACGTCATGCTCTTTCACAAAATCAGTTTTATTTTTGTTGTCATTAACATATTTAACACAATTATCTTTAACATGACCGTTGTGACCACAATAATTGCAAATCAGATATTCTGAAAGATTGACATACTTCCTTCTTCTGAAATCACGGTCAGACGGAGTGGATTTGCATTTATCATGGTCTCTACGACTATAGCATTCATGACCAAGACCTTTCTTCATGTTATTATTAGACTGTTCGGTAAGGAAGTCTAAGACCTTCTGACTTCCTTCCCACTTATCATGAACTTTTCGTGCCTGTAGGAGCAATTCCTTCAAAGACTGAATTTCTTTTTCACACAACGAATGATCTACATTCAAGTCTTTGGAGGGATTGTTCTTTTTGAAATTTTCACGAAAATCATTGAAACGTTTGTTCAAGATAAGTTTCTCCTCATTATGTTGACTTTTGGCTTGGGAGAATTTAGCCTTTAATTCTTTCAATTGCTGAGAAAGAAAAGAGTTTACTTTCTCGTGATCAAGAATAACAACTTCCTTTGCCTTAGTTTGAGATTGTAAAAGCTCATTGACTTTCTTCAATTCTAAAGTTATAGCTTCATTAGCTATAACTTTGGCTTGAAGATGCTTAATGTTGAGCTTCAACTCTGAGATTATATCTTCATTAGCTATAACTTTAGACTCAAGAGCTTCTTTCTCAACATTTGTCTTGTCTGAAGTTATAGCTGAAGTTGCCATAACTTTAGACTTGAGCTTTTTAGCTCTGGCCTTAAGAAGTTGGTTTTCCTCAGCAATATCAAGAATTTGTTCTTTAAGATCTTTCAATTCTAGACTCTGCTCATGACAATGATCTAAGGCTTCTTCAAAATACTTAATTAAAGACTTCTTAGATAAATTCTTAACTTGCTTTTTAAGTTCAAGATGACGAACCTCTTCGTCATCTTCTGAATCTGGTTCTGAATCTGAGTTGCCAACAAGACACATCTCGGATTCGCTTTCATTGTCACTGTCAGAAATTAGGTCAAGACTGACGTTGCTTAGACACAGGTTGGCGACGTCCTCTTCCTCTGACTCGTCGTCCTCTGTGTCGAGATCTCCCCAGCAATAAGCCATCATCACTTGCTTGAATTCCTTCCTGGTTTTGTCTCGTTGATTTTTGTCTTTGATTTTCTTCCATGTGGGGCAATCTTTGATCATGTGATCATTATCCCCACATTTGAAGCAACCACGACTTGAAAGAGACCCTTTTGACTCAATTGGCTTTTTGTAAGATTTATTAGTGTTATTGTTAAACGTTTTCCCTTGTGGTTTATTAAAGAACTTTTTCTTAAAACGTCTAGCAAATAACACTGTTTCATCTTCAAGATCCGAATCTTGTCTTTCACTAGATTCGGCCTGAAAAGCCACCTTCTTGCTATTACTATCATTTGCCGCATCTTCATCAAGAGTAATCTCATGAGCCATTAGGGTTCCAAGTAGCTCTTGATAAGATAGGTCAGATAGATCTTTACATTCCTCAATTACCGTCACCTTAGGTCTCCATCGTTTAGATAGACTTCTAAGGATCTTCCTGGCAGTTTCCTCGGAGTCAAAAGTTTTTCCAAGATTTTTCAATTCATTAATGATACTGGAGAAGCGAGTAGACATGCTGTCAAGCGATTCATTTTGTTCCATGGAGAACAGTTCATATTTTCGCATGAGTAGTGCAATACGTTGCTTTTTGACAACAGTTGTCCCCTCATAAGCTAACTCAAGACCATACCATATTTCCTTGGCAGTAGAGCTAGATGAGAAACGATCAAATTCAGTATGGGTCATGCCGTTTTGCAACAGACTAATAGCCTGTGAATTTTTCTCAGCTTTCTTATAATCTGCCTCAACATAGTCATCTTCTTTCTTTTCGATGGAAGTGCCAGTGGCCGTTCCAAGCATGATCTTATTAGGACCATTCTTACTGATTAGCCAACACTCCCAATCGTTACCCTTTATGAAATGGGTCATCATATTTTTCCATAGACTGTAGTTCTTCCCATCGAATACGGGACACTTCAGATGTTTGGAATCCATTAAAATAAAATTAAATGCAGCGGAAAATAAATAAAAATAAAAAGATAAATGGATCAGACTCCTTGCTGTAAGGCAATCAAGAGCACGAGGCTCTGATACCAATTGTAGAGTCTATTGATCGAATACGAAAGAGGGGGGGTGAATTGAGTATTAAAAACTAGCCCCACTTTTTCGATTTATATGATATGTAATTAATTATTTGATCTTATGAATTAAAATCAACTAATTAATTAATCAAAGTAAGCGCGAAATAACGAAATAACGAAAAGTAAAGAGATAAGAGAGAGGCACACGATTTTTGAAGTGGTTCAGTTTCACACGTTGAAACCTACGTCCACTATTCTCGATTAATAATTTTTAGTACCTTTCTACGGATTACAAAAATTACCAACCCACTCGTATAATCAACACTATGATTATAACTCAAGGTGAGTATCGCTAAATACTCTATACTATCTTACGCTAATAAGAAAGTACAATATAACTCACACAATTCCCGTTAAAGAATTGTAAGCTTATAATGATGTACTATTATCCAATAACGTATTTCACTCAAGCGATTGATAATAATTGATGCACGACTCTTTTAAAAACAAACTCTAAAAATAATAAATATTTGCTCAAAGGTTTGCTTTAAAACGATTTTGGAAAATCAACACTAGAAAATAATTGTGCCGTGTGTATGTAGTGTATTTCGTGTGTATGTCGTGTCAATTACAATTGATATGTGAATGAGTATTTATAGTAGAAGAATTATAGTAGATCTAAAACCCTAGTATAATATTTAATAAAGATACTTATCTTATCACAAAATAATATTTGCTTATCTTTTAGAAATATCTTTATCTCAAAATATTATTTGGTTTATCTTATAGAAATATATTTATCTTGATATCTCAAAATATTGTTGTAAAGATATAGTAGAATCCTAGATTAGGTAAACTAAGGAAACAAACCTATGGAGGCCGAATCCTATAGCTCACGAAACCCTAGGAGCACGAATCCCTAGGTGGCACAAACTAGGTTTCACGAAACCCTAGATGGCTCAACCACTAGGTGGGCTAATTAGGTTAACAACAAATTGAGATAGAATATATTAGAAACCCTAGGTAGCATGACAACCCATAAGTTGTATTACTAACCAATAGAATCTCATAAATATATTCTCTATTAAAATAATTGATAAATATAGAAATAAAACTCTTTCACTTTTGAAAACATTTCAAAACATTTTATTTCCAAAATCATGCATCAATATTTTATCATTCAAAATCATAGACTAAAGCTATAACTTTTGAACATAAAATCTCTCGAATGGAATAGTTACCGAATGACGACCTATACTATCTAATCTTCACAAAGATCTTCAGTATACGGATCATCTCTTCATCTTGATCACAAAGACCCTCCATCTCGAGTCTTGTGTAGATTTATGTAGATCTTGTTTGAAGCGATTTTCCTTAAAGTTATGCCTGGTTAGCTATAACTTCCAAGTTCACTTCCAAAGTTATTCCTGAAGTTGTTATAACTTTGTCTCACAGACTTTATCAAAGTTATGCCTAACTTTGATCTTTCTTCTCATAATTGTTGCTAGCTATAATAAGATTAAAGCACACAATTACACGCATATGATATATCGAGTAAAACACATTATTACATAAACACATGTCATTATCAAAACTATCAAATTGGTCCAACAGAACTTTGTACACCTAGGAGAAATCCCAAGAAGGGAACCCATAAGGTTAGGGTGAGTGAACATGTGTTGGCCATTTTCAAACAAAATTTACCCAAGAAATGTGGAGACCCGGGCATGTTTACTATCCCTTGCACTATTGGGGGAAAAAGTTTTAAACGTGCCATGCTAGACCTTAGGGCTTCTATAAACGTCATGCCTCTATCTATTTATGAGACCCTAGGCTTAGGACCTTTGTCTAAGACCGGGGTAGTCATTCAATTAGCCGATAGGTCTAGTGTTTATCCCAAGGGCATGGTAGAGGATGTGCTAGTGGAAGTCGACAATCTTGTCTTCCCGGCGGATTTCTACGTCTTAAATACGGAATCTAGCTCTAGTGCCACCCCTCTCCTTCTTGGTAGGCCGTTTATGCAAACTTCAAATACCAAGATCGATGTTTCAAACGGGTGCTTGACTATGGAGTTTGAAGGGAAAAGATTGACTTACAATATATATGACTCCATGAGGCACCCGAGTGACCATCAATCTTGTTTCTTCTTGGATATGTTTGAGCCATTAGTGAATCAAATGTATAAATTTTGTGATAGAGACCCACTCGAGGTAGCTTTAACTAACCACATGGAAGAGGAAGGTTTGCGTTTGTTGTTGGCCGTTGATGTGCAGGAATGTCTTGAAGATTTGGAAAGGGAAGAGCCCATAGAAACATATGAGGAACTTAACGTCATAGAGATGCTGAAAACAGGGCAAACCAGTGCTTGACGCAGCCTGCGTCGTAGGACGCAGCCTGCGTCGCACGACGCAGCCAACGTCACTGGACGCAGCCTGCGTCCTGAGCTGGCGAACCTTCACGAGTTGTTTGCCTTGCGTATTCCACTCCACAAGCCCCTCCTTTCCATAATCCAGCCCCCGAAGGTCGAGTTGAAGACCCTCCCAAGCCATTTGAAGTACATCTTTCTAGGAGACAAGAACACCCTACCACTTATCATTTCAAGCACACTCACCGAGGACCAAGAAGACAAATTGGTATCACTACTTCAAAAGCATAAGGAAACATTTGGGTGGAGCATAGCGGACCTAAAAGGGATAAGCCCGGTGACTTGCAAGCACAAGATACGGATTGAAGTGGATGCCAACTCGGTCCGACAACCCCAAAGGAGGCTCAATTCACCCATGGCGGAGGTAGTGCAAGAAGAGGTAATTAAGCTATTGCAAATGGGTATCATTTTCCCTATTTCCGACTCTCGTTGGGTTAGCCCAACTCAAGTCGTACCCAAAAATGGAGGAGTGACGGTAGTCAAGAATGCATAAGGAGACTTGGTCTCCACCCGACCACAAACCGGTTGAAGGGTGTGTATTGACTACCGCCGCTTGAATGCGGTTACATTGAAAGACCATTTCCCGCTACCATTTATTGATCAAATGTTAGAAAGACTAGCGGGAAAAGCTTTCTATTGTTTCCTTGACGGGTACTCGGGGTATTTTCAAATCCCAATCGCACCCGAGGAAAAAGTCAAGACCACATTCACATGCCCATTTGGTACATTTGCTTATCGTCGTATGCCCTTTGGTTTGTGTAATGCACCGGGAACTTTTCAACGGTGCATGTTGAGTATTTTCTCCGACTATGTAGAAAGGATCATAGAAGTATTCATGGACGATTTCACCGTCCATGGGGACTCCTATGATGCATGTCTAAAACACCTTGCTCTTGTCTTAGAGCGATGCCAAGAGTCTCATCTCATTTTAAACTCCGAAAAATGTCATTTCATGGTGACTAGTGGCATCGTTTTAGGACATGTAGTGTCGGAAAGGGGGGTTGAGGTGGATAAGGCTAAGGTTGACATTATCAAAACCTTACCTTATCCCTCTAACACCCGAGACATTAGGTCTTTTCTTGGACATGCCGGTTTCTACCGGAGATTTATTAAGGATTTTTCCAAGATTGCTAACCCCTTATGTAAGCTTTTGCACAAAGAAGCGGAGTTTGTTTTTGATGACTCATGTAGGAAAGCATTCGATGACTTGAAGGAGAGATTGGTCACCGCACCAATTATTCAAGCACCACGATGGGATCTTCCATTTGAAATCATGACCGATGCAAGTGACTATGCATTGGGAGTGGTTTTGGGTCAAAAGAGTGACAAGGGACCCCATGTGATCCAATATGCTTCTACCCTCTTGAATGATGCTCAAAAGAACTATTCTACGACGGAGAAGGAGTTCCTTGGTGTGATTTATGCTCTAGAAAAATTCCGATCTTATCTCTTGGGCACAAAGGTGATCATCTACACCGATCATGCCGCCATTAGATACCTTGTGGCAAAGAAGGATGCAAAGCCAAGGTTGTTGAGATGGATCCTTCTCCTAAGTGAGTTTGATGTGGAAATAAAGGACAAGAAAGGAGTGAAGAATGTGGTGGCGGATCATTTGAGCCGGCTAAACCATGAAGGAAGACCATCATGCCCTCTTGAGGAGGTTGAAGGAGGTCTCCCTCATGAGTCACTTTATGCTATACAAGTGGAGGAGCCATGGTATGCTACCATGGTCAACTATTTGGTGACAAAGCGGCTTCCAAGCCATTTCTCTTCTTATCAAAAGAGCAAAGTAAAATCCGATGCAAAGTACTATACATGGGATGATCCTTACTTGTGGAAGTTTTGCCAAGATCAACTTGTGAGAAGATGTGTGCCCGAAAGTGAGATTCCTTCCATCTTACATCATTGTCATGACTATGCTTGTGGAGGACATTTTGGGCCACAAAGAACCGCTAGAAAAGTGCTTGAATGCGGTTTCTTTTGGCCAAGCCTTTTCAAAGATGCCCACAAATTTGTAAAAACTTGTGACCGATGTCAAAGGGTGGGGAATTTGACAAAAAGAAATGAGATGCCACAACAACCTCTTCTATATTGTGAGATCTTTGATGTGTGGGGAATTGACTTTATGGGCCCTTTTCCTAATTCCGGTGGTTATTTATACATCCTCTTGGCGGTAGATTATGTGTCAAAATGGGTTGAAGCAATTCCTACCCGCACCGATGATGCCAAGGTAGTAGTCATTTTCATTCAAGAGAACATATTCTCCCGGTTTGGCTTTCCAAGGGCTATCATTAGTGATAAGGGTACCCATTTTTGCAACAAGGTGATTGGAGGCCTTCTCAAGAGGTATGGGGTGAATCATAAAATTTCCACGGCCTACCACCCATAAACAAACGGGCAAACCGAACTCTCCAACCGTGAAATAAAAGGAATACTTGAAAATACGGTTAATCCGGATAGAAAGGATTGGAGCAAGAGGCTAGTTGATGCGTTGTGGGCATATAGGACCGCTTTTAAAACCCCCATTGTCATGTCCCCATTCCGTCTCATCTATGGCAAGGCTTGCCACCTCCCCGTGGAGGTTGAGCACAAGGCCTATTGGGCTATCAAATCTTTCAACCAAAACCAAGATGAGAGCGGTATGCACCGAAAGCTTCAATTACAAGAACTTGAGGAAATTCGCCAAGATGCTTATGAGAACTCTTCCATCTACAAGGAGAAAACAAGGAGATGGCATGATGGGATGATAAACCGTCGAGTTTTCAAGGAGGGTGATAAAGTTCTTGTGTTCCAAAACCGGTTTAAGCTCTTTCCGGGCAAGTTGAGGTCAAGGTGGTTTGGACCTTACACCGTCAAGAAAGTGTTTACCCATGGAGCTATCGAAGTGGAGGGGCCCGGGGATGGAAAGTTCCTCAAGGTGAATGGCCACCGTCTCAAACACTACTTCCAAGGATGTGCCCGGGAGGGGGAAGAAGAGGTCTTGCTTGAAGACCCCGTTTATGAAAATTGAAAAGCTTGAAATAGCTAAGTCGAGCCATCGACTCTAAATAAACGGCAAACCGTGTACATACTCTATCCTTGTGAATATTTCTTTGAAGTTTCATTGTTAATTCTTAGCATTTGAGTTATTTTCAATTAGTTACACATTGCATCAAACAAAATTTTTTTGAAGTTACTAATGGTTTTGTGAAGTTTTGCGAGTTTTCGGCCGCCTCGGGATGCGTGCCACGGATAAAAAGTTTGGGAATCGATGGAATTTGGATATTGGAGGTTATCATGGACTATTGGAGTGAAAATGCAAGTATGGAGGTGTTTGGAACACTTAGCCAAAATTTGGCTAAGTGCAAAAGGCAAGAAGAAGCGGCAGTGCAGGACGCAGCCTGCGTCGTAGGACGCAGCCTGCGTCGAATGCAGTTTTTCAGCATTTATTCTTTCTTTAGCCCGTGTTCTTCATACAATCAAAACACATCTTCATCCTTCTTTTTTCACGAAAACTACACCAAAACCAACCCCAATCCCTCAAAACTCCATCTTTCTCCCTCAAATATTCACAAACCTTCATCAAAACTCATCAAATTCTTCTTCCTAATCATTATTCTACTTTCAATCACCCCAAAATCAAATTCTTCATACAATCCGTTTTGAAAACCTAGAATTTGTTTCCTCAAAATTCAAATTTTAGGAACTTTTGCTGGGTTTTTAAGGTTGTTTGTCGGATTCCCTACCTATTCTAATCATCAAGGAGCTTGATTCTTGTGGAAAAGCAAAGGTATAACAGAAACTCAATTTTTCCATTGTTCTTCAAGTTTTTGCTCGAATTAGGCTAGAATTAGTCTTAGGTTGAGTTTCCCCTTGCCCTTGATTGATTGTGTAGTTAGGATTAAACAAAATGTTCTGAGTGAGGTAAAGAAATTCAACAAACACTAAGTTCTTGAGGTGTAGAAATTGTTGCACACCAAGTGTTTGTTGAATTGCTTGAGTGAAAAATCTTTCGAGGGATTGCTTGTTGTTTCTTGTAGTGTGTTTCTTGTTAAATTTTGCAGAGATGGCACCCAAGATCTCCAAATTGTTTGGCAAAGGGAAAAATAAGAGGGCCGCGGTGAGTGAGCCCGACACTGAGGTGGAAGCGGTGTTCATGGGCTATGAAAGGTTGCAAGCTCAATATAAGAAAATTTGGGATAAGCTAACCACACAACCTCTCGTAGCCACCAAATTCTTTTGCCCAAACACCCTCCATGCCTTAGGCATGTTCAACTTGACAAGGGACATGCTAGCTAAAGTAGGGCTAGAGGCTTATCTCGAGCGGGACTCCTGGGATTACACCTATAGGAGTTTCGCATACGAGTTTCTAGCAACCTTGTCGGAGTTGGATGTGCCCGAAGGTGAGGAGAAAGCCTACCGATTCCGTTTGAACCAAACTTGGCATAATGCCCCCACTTCCGAAATCCGTCAAATCCTGAAATCACCAAGCAACCCGAAGACATTAGGTGCCCCAAGGGCAAAATGCATTTCATGTGGAGTAACATTACCAGTGACCACGACCCATCTAAAGATGCCAAACTTTCAGCCATCACCCACCTCGTACTCCACCTAATCACAAGATTCCTTACCACCATCTTCAACTCCGCGGGAGAACCCACCAAAGTGCCGGAGAATATCCGGCTATGTTTGTGGACTATGCTTCCGGAGGGGGTAGGGATCCGGGATTGGGCCGATTTTTTTTTAAGGGCTTGCATCAAACATAGGCAAAAATCTGCTAAGGCAAGCATCCATCTTGGGGGGGTGATTTCTTTCTTGGTGAGGCATTATGAGGGGGGCATTCGTAATGATCAAGCGGTGAACATTTGTAGGGGATTGACGAGATACAACCGACTTGGGCTAGAGGAAGTTCATATGTTTAAGACTAGCAAAGAGCAACCCTTGAAAGGGTTTTGGTTGGGAAGTGACGGGCTAAGTTACATGAAGATGCCTAGACCTCAAAACAACCCCTTACCTAGAGGACCCGCAGCGTGGGATTTTTTGTGTCCTAGGGAGGAAAGTTTGGGGGTAAGTAGTGAGGAGGAGGAGGAGGTAGAGGAAGTGCCTTTGAGGCAAAGAAGAAGGGTAAGGAGAGAGGGTGGTGAGGGAAGTGAGCAAATGAGCGAGGAGATCGAGATCCTTGCAATTGAGCAAGGACCTTCCCAAACCACAAATTATGAACAACAACAACAACCACCACCACCACCACCATTCCATTTCCAATCACCATTCCAAAGCCACCAAGATACTGACACCCCCATGTTTGATGCGGAGGGTCGTTCTAGCATACCCGTGAAGCCATGGCAACAACAAATGGCTAACTATTTTGCTAGCACCAACGACGTTTTGAAGCATATTAGTGGGAGGGTGAACGATGCAAACACTTGGCAAAAACAACAAGGAAGTAGGCTTGAGACATTGGATGATTGGCACAATGTGGTGGAGGAGAGAGAGAGATTGAGAGGGGAGGCCGAGAGGGGAGGCCGAGAGGGCTCAAAGAGAGGAATAGAGGAGGATGGTAGAAGGGCAAGAGGAAGCCCGCCTTTGGAGAGAACAACAAGATCAAAGGTGGCGGGAACAAAATGAAATGTGGACCACCCAAAATGCCTGGAGGGAGCAAGCTACGAGTCATTTTCAAGCTCAAAATGAGCGCCACCACTCCTATCTTCAAGACTCCTATGAGGATGCGGTGGCACAAGAGGACGTCTATGGCTTGGCTAGCTCTCTCTTTGGGGTGCCATACAACAAAACCCGGGCTACCCCTTTCCTTACACCCAAGAGACCCTTGATGAAGGCATGGAACGAAGAAGAAGGATTAGAGAAGAAAGGGAGAGGAGGAGAAACCGAGGAGGTGCCTCGGGTTCTTCTCGTTTCGACAATTGATGAGGTAACCTTTTTTCTTTTCTCCTACAATGAGGACATTGTATGTTCTAAGTGTGGGGGAGAAGATTGTACATATTTAGTTTGTTTTTGATGCATTGTATTTTATTTGTCTTTATTTTGAAGAAAAAGAAAAAAAAAAAAAAAAAAAACAAATTGAAAATCCCGGCTAGGTGAAAACCCACAAGGGTGGGCACCTAGGCAAGATTGGGAAGGTGGCCGAGGACGGAATGAAAACCCGAAAGGGCATTCCGGGCAAAATGAAGAATCGAGTTGCGAGCCACCAATGAGAGGAAAGGAAAAGCTAAGGTGAAAACCCGAAAGAGCACCTTAGGCAAAATGAGGGATTTTCAAGAAAAAAAATGAAAAAATGAAAAAAATGAAAAAAATTTGAGCATAATACTTTCTATGATGAGGATTTTGGAGGCATAAGAAGGGAGTGATAAGGACGGAATTGGAAGGAGGCTAGCTTAGGACTTCCTTTATTTTTATTTTGAGTCACAAAATTTGGTTCCAAATTGGTGGATTTCTCTTGGTGGTTGCTTGGTTGTGCAAATTGTGTAGTTTGGGGCCAACCAAGTAACCATGCATTACACTAGTGGAGTAATAAGGGGGTAGTATAAGTAGTGGAGTTGCATGGAGTTTGGTGATGAAGGCCATCTCGCTATGCCTTGGGATAAGGCAAAGATGGTCATACTATATTCTTGGGAGCTATAAGAAGGGAGGATTTGAGTTGAAATGAGTCGGAGTTGGTGGTGTGTCGAGTCTTGTTTTGAGGGAGTTATAAGTAGGAAGAGGTAAGGGAAGAGTGTTAAAACAACCTTGAGTCAAAATTTTTTTCTTTTGTTTTAATAGGTGGTTGTGTTTTGAGGGAGATATAAGAAGGTAGTGGTGAGGGAAGAGAGGTCATTGCCTCCGCATGCTATGTTTGGACTTGTTTTTGCCTTGCCAATCTCGAGTTTTACTCGGGACGAGTAAAAGTCCAACTGTGGGGGTATTTGACAACACCAAATTATGTCGTGTCTAGTTGTATTTTTTAGAGTCTTTCGTCTTACTTTTTACGAGTCATTGGCTTTGTTTTATGTTAATTTTAGTTTTTGTAATAATGTTAGTATTTAGTAATTTGAGTCAATTTTGAGAGTCAAACCCGAAAGTCAATGAAAGTCAAACCCGAAACCCGAGACCCAAAAACCCGGAAATTGGAGTGGGCTAGCAATGAATCACCAAGGTATGAAGACCAAGCACAATGGGTCAATGGAAGTCAAGGCGGAGCCAAAAGTCCATGGGTCAACGAAAGTCAAGAAGGAAAGCAAAGGAAAATCTGGCAGCATACGACGCAGCCTGCGTCGTAGGACGCAGCCTGCGTCCTTTCTCTGCACGGGATTTCTTCATTTTTCCGTCTTGTCTTTTGGAAGCCCACCTTTCAAGGCCCCTAGGTTTGCGGACCAAGGGTATATAAGAAGAAAACTGAAGAGAGAGAAGGGAGCCAAGCATACAACATTGAACATCATATTTTTCCTTAGAAATTCTCTACTTTGTTCTTCAACTTTGGTTCTTGTAATTGGTTTTTATTTAGAAATTGGTTGTAATATGAAGACTATGGGTAGCTAATCTTTTCTTTGCTTAGTGTAATTTGAACAAGTTCTTCCCTTTGGCATTGTAAGACCTTTTTAATCCTTTCTCCTCTATTTAATTCCATTTTCTTATGTTTGAATCCCATTGTTGAATGAGTTGTTGTTGAGACTAACCATCCTAGCAATTGTTTGTTTGATTAATTGCTTTGTCTTGATGAATTTGGTTAATTTGTCTTGGTATTTGTTGAAGCAACCTTGAAAGATTGTAACTTTGGTTTAAAAGTTGGAATCTTTTGAGTGGAATTTGGGTTATTGTGTTTTTTGAACATGGTTTAATGTTTTATTACATAATTCTAGCATGTTTCTATGGTTTTGTGCTTAAAGCTTGCATCTTTATTTATGCTTATGTTTTAATAAGTATTGGTTGAGTTGTATTGGGTCATTTATGGGTGGTTTAATTCATGGTGGCTAATTCTTAGAAACTTGTAATAGATAATTAGAGAAAGAAAGGAAAGGAGGGGTCTTTACTTTGTTAATTGTGGGGAACTTGGGATAATTGCACTAAGTTATTTCTCCGTATTTAAATATTTGTGTATTTAGTTGTTGTTGGTAATTTTAGACTTGATAATCAATTCTCATGAAAAACTTTCTCCCTATATGTTATCTACGTGTTTTCCATTGTGAATATCATAGTTTGTAATTAAGTTAAGCCTTTGTTTTAATTAGTGTCCTAATTAGTAATTAGTGTTTTGATTTGTGATTAGAGTCATTAGTTTTGTTAATTGATATTTTGCAAGAGTCTAGATTAGATTATTTTAGCTAATACTGCTTTCCCTTGGGTTCGATCCTTTACTTACCCTTACTACCCTTTTTATTTAGGTTGGTTTGAGTCTAGATTTGGTTTTATAAATTGTTATTTGGCCTAGCTAATTTGCGGAATTAACGACACCGTGTTTTAGCCCCGTCAAGCATCCTCTATATAGCATTAGGGTTTCGTGGGGAAGGGGTCGAGCATTGAACATATAGGACAAAAGAAGGAAGTTGAAGCAATTTGCTCGAAGCAGCAGGGATCCCCGATCGGGTACAAACTTACCCGATCGGGTAAGTTGTCATCTAGAAGCTTTGACTCTCGTTTCATCTCCCTTTGCTTATGACTTGACTTCCAACATCCCCCTTGACCTCTTGAGTCGGGTTTGTTGATAGGGTTTGATGTAAAGCGATGAATTCTTCGCCTAACCGATTGATCTTCCGACAACTGCGGCATCGTCTTTACTTCTTCTTCTTTCTTTTGAATTGGTGAACTTTCTTGAAATGCCTTTGACATGGTCAAGCTTGCTTATTCAAATCGTCGGGTTCTAGCTAAATGCTCGAGAATATAGAAAAAGGGCGTAGAAACGTCACTTTCCCTACAAAACAGGTTGGAACATAGGAATTCGCCTATAAGACGATATTAGGTCATAAAACGGCTTAACAAAGCACAAATGACATACAAAACCGAGCTAAAATGGGGGTTAAAATCATACAAATATTCACTTATCAAACTCCCCCAAGCTAAACCTTTGCTTGTCTTCAAGCAAACATAACAAACAATACCAGGACAAGGGTTGCCAGCATTGGCTACTACACTATCAAGAAACAAATCTCAACGTAAAACTTTTGGAAACATAATGAATCATAACCCAAAAACAACGTGGGTAAGAATGATACATAAACATGGCTGAGATTTACATAACGGCGCAGCACAAAGAATTTCACTACAGAATTTTCGGCTCTTGCATGATCTTTTGACAAATGGACTCTCACGGCACACTCGAACACTCATTGCATGTAAAAGGTGATTTCTTTATGTGTAAATGTTTTTGAGACACTCACCTATCTCTGACTTATGAAAATGTGTCCGCAGTCTAATATGGTAAACAATTCAAAACACAAGTCAAAGATCACAATGCACATAGAAAAGAAGGCGAAAAAGGAATGAAGAAGGTTTTGGGAAATGGGTGAAAGGTGGACAAACAGTTATGGTCATGTAAAGGTTAGAGTGAGCTAGCAACTGACCAATGATAAATGAATACTCAATCCAAACTTTCGGTTAATTCCCAAAAGACGAAAAACGAAGCTAGACTGAACAAGTGGCTTATTACGCACGAAACACAAGGGTAAACTCCTTCTATTGATTTGACATTTTGAGGAGATACTCACAGCTTCTTCTTTTATTTCTTTTTTTTTTCGATTTTCTCTATTTCTTTCTTTTTTTTCCTCGTTTTTCTGTTTTCTTTTTTTTTTTTCTTTTTTTTTTCTTTTGAACATAACTTCACTTCTTGAACATTTTCGTTCTCCCAAATTCACTTTGTCATGAAGGACAAATCTTCTCGAAATAGAACCCATACACCATAGTCTAGCTACTAGCTCAAAAGGTAGGCAGTTTTTTATATGTAGCAATTATCTTGTGAAGCATTTGTATGAGGGGGCTAATTTTGAGGGGCAATTTAAAGTGAAAAAGGCTTCAAATCTTAGTGAATCATGAATGCAATGCTTATAGAAATGAAATGAGAACCATACTTATGCGTTTTGACATGACACACATCACAAGGAGAACTACACACACCTAGATGAGACTAGGTATAGATGTACAAGTCTAAGGAGGTTCTACCTTACAATATATGTAACTTGTCAAATGTCAAGATCAAGCGTACTCATCTATAGATTCATTCCATGCCTACTGTGTACAAGATTTCCCCACGTATGCACAATTCAATGAATATTGAATCATTATCTTTTGAAAGCTCTAAGTTTGGGAAATGTAACATGATAGCATAGTAAACAGGCAAGCAAAGCATGAAAAGCATTCAATGATGTTCAAAATTTTAAAATTTTCTCTTGTCTTATTCAAAATTTGAAAAATATAAGCAACTAAAATGCAGAATGGGAAAATGCAATCCCTCCCCCAAGCTAAACATCACATTGTCCTCAATGTGAGCACAAAGACTAAATATGCAACGAGATGCTTAATGGGAAGAAGGGTAAAAAGGGAAAAAAAGATGAAAAAAGAGTGAAGCTTACTAGTCAGCGCGGACTCCCCCAAGCTAGTCTTTTGGACTTGACAAGGAAGGTCTTCATAGATTCTTCAAAAACTCCTTCATCTGCAAAGTAAGTCTAACAAAACAACGAAAAAGGGAAAGCAAAAATAAAATGCAAAAAGAAAGGAAACACGGGTTGCCTCCCGAGAAGCGCTGGTTTAACGTCGCGCTCGACGAATTCTTCAATGAAATCATTCTGGTTGGGGATTGACGCTGTAACAACCCGAAAAGTACCCAGTTTTTCTAGTAAAAATATTTACTAACACTTTTCAGTAGAACTTAAGTTTTTAAAATAGAAATTTTTGTTCCGAGTCTTATTTTGAAATTCCGCGTTCGTATTTGGAATTTCTGAGAGATTTCATGAAAAGACCGTTTTTAGTCATCTTTGACTTTTCTTGACTTTTAAGTCGTCTTTGACTTTTCTTGACTTTTTAAAAGTCGTCATTGACTTTTCTTGACCTTTAAGTCGTCCTAAACTTTTCTTGACTTTTAAGTCATCTTCGACTTTTCTCGACTTTTCAGTCAACTTTGACTTCCGTTGACTTTTCCCGACTCGTCTCATAAGTATGAAGACCGAAATTTTATTTAAAAAAATAATATTTTTGATTTATTTTTATTTAGATTTATTAAGATTTATCATAATTTAATATAATTATTTTGAATTTATTCGGAATTTAAAGAATAACTTTTACGGTTTTAAACCGAACGTCATTTAACTATTCCCGACTCATCGTAATCCCGTAACAAACTCGAAACTCGACTTTGGCATGAGTCACGCGCCCATGTCATCGTTTTCCACTCACTTGAGATATTTTAATTCTTTCGATTAAACTAATACAAATAGCTTAGATATTTGTTACTTTATCGATCCGTCAACGGAGATTTCGCAAATCGTTTACAAAACAGACCCGACAAGCCCCTAACCCACACGGCTCTCCTCTCCTTTCCTCTCCTCTCTTAGACCTTGATATTTCATTACTTTTGATTACAATATCATAACATCTAGATATTATTTCAC
>JAIUZE010006292.1:0-12263 GCA_022085475.1 Heliosperma pusillum | reverse complement strand
CATTTAAAAACGATTCCTTTTTACTGTCATTCATAATTGTTATTTCGCTTTCTCTCTCTAACGCTCAGTTACTCCTCCTTTCTCTCTCCTTTGTTATTGTGTTGTTACTCCAGGCGATTCGTGATTTTTTACTCTCTTTGTTCTTCTTTTCCTCTTATTTTCAGGTTATTTCTTCTTCTTTTCCTCTTTTCCTCTTCTTATTTCCATATATTTTGTTTTCATTCCATTTTTTACTGTTCTTTTGTTGTTTTTTTGGTCCTTTTCTCTTTACTTTGTCTTTTCTCTGTATTTTACAACAAATTTCTTATGATCAAGCTTCGTCTAAATGTTTTACCTTATACATTGTTGTTTTTTTTCGAATTTCCTGTTTTCATTTTGTTGATTTCACAAAACTATTCATATTTCTAGGGTTTTTCCTTGTTATTTCGCCATTACTGTGTCATATTACTGTTATTTCAGTGTATTTGTTCGTTTATTGTTAATATAGTTTGTCTTTCAGCAGTCTTTGTTATTACATGCAATCATACTGCCAAAAAATAAACTATCGAGTTGCATCTTTCATTCAATGTTACTTTCAGCAGTCTTAGTTACTTACTGGTGTTATTGTGGTGTTATTATGGTGTTATTGTGGTGTTATTGTGGTGTTGTTGTTTATTGTCCTATTATTGTGGTGTTATTGTGGTGTTATTGTGGTGGTATTCTTTATTGTCCTATTATTGTGGTGTTATTGTGGTGTTACTGTAATTGTGGTATTTCTGTGGTGATATTTTGTCATTGTGGGGTTACTGTGGCGTTACTTTCAGCAGTCTTAGTTAGTTAGTTTGTCTTTCAGTTTTTCCCACTTTATTATGTTTTTCTTTTCACGCCTTTGCGTGTTGCCTTTGTTCTTAGGTCCAAACACACATATGGACATCCTTTGCAAGGGATGGTTATATAATATAGAGGAGGAAGATAGAGCATTATTTGCTAATGAATATGTAATTGAAAGGAAACAAACCATGGGTTGGGTGTCAGAGTCTGATGTGGACAAACACTTTGAAGTTATCGTAGAAGGTCGTAAAAATAGATCAATGTGGTCAGTACTGAATAACACGGATCTAATGGAGAGTGTCTTTCAACATGTCGAGAATAATGTGGATAAGAAAAATATGGCTGTTGTTTGTAAGAAGTGGTCTCAAATTATTTTATTCCATAAAAGTGCACCTGGTTTCAACGTCGAATACATGAGACGTCTTACAAGTACTACTACGCTGGGGATGAAGTCTGTTTTCAGGGGTTCTAAATTAGTTTCCAAACAATGCAAGTGCTATATGATTGCAGCTAAGCCCGCCAAGGCGCTTCTCCATATTCGCCAGTTTTTAAACAATAGTGATTTGGAGCATATCACACCGCCACTTCTTTTGGAGAATTATACAATTCAACTTGATCAACCAATCTATGATTTCTGTTGTAATTTTGAACTTACAAATCATGTCCTTCATTCTGATGAAGATGTTATAATGCTTGACTAAAATTTAGGTTAGTATAGTATCAAGCACATTTTGATCAATGTAATGTCTTATGTTAGTATCAAGCACATTTTGGGATCCTTTTTGAAGACTGTAATTTCTTTAGATTGTAAGGTCATATGTTAGTATGAAGCACATTTTGGGATTCTTTTTGAAGACTGTAATGTCTTTAGGCTGTAATTTTCAATATCAATGTAAATTAACTTTGTCGGCTTTTAATGTAGTCCGTCTGACATTATGTATTCAACAGTGTTTTTCACTGTAATTTTGTATATCAATGTAAATTAAGTTTCTTGGCTGCTAATATCGTATGTTTGATAATATGTATTCAACAGTGTTTATCATTGTAATTTTTTATATTTATGTAAATTACCTTCCTCTTTTATTGTGGTGTTATTCTCCTGTTGCTGTGTTATTTTTGTGTTGTTATTGTTTTGTTATTGTTGTGTTATTCTGGTGTTATTCTTTTGTTACTGTGTGTTTATTGTGGTTTTATTCTCTTGATACTGTGTTCTTACTGTGGTGTTATTGTGTTGTTATTGTTGTGTTATTGCTGTGTTATTGTTATTGTCTTATTATTCTGTTTATGTACTGTTATTATATTTTATTGTTGTGTTATTGTTATTGTTATTGTTATTGTTGTGTTGTTATTGTATTGTTATTGTTAATGTCTTTAGGCTGTAAGGTCATATGTTAATGTACTTTCCTTATTACAGAAACCATGGTCAAATTGAAGATTAAAAGCTCGTCTCCATCAAAGTCTTCTCCTTCTCAAAGGAAGGCAGGGAGAAGAGTACACTACAAAACGAACGCGGGAAACTGACGGACAAAATCCGTCAGTAACCGAGAAAATCCGTCAGTAATTTAGACTACTGACGGAAATTCCGTCAGTACCCCGCGTCACTTCAATTGGTAACGAAAAAACGGCTTCTGACGGATTTTCCGTCAGTATTTGAAACTACTGACAACTTACTGACGGACGGTTCGTCAGGCAATTCAATTGAAAAGTCAACAGAATATTGACTTTACTGACGGAAACTGACGGAATTTCCGTCAGAAAAGTCAAGATTGACTTGAGGTACTGACGGAAATTCCGTCAGTACGTCCAGTCAATCTTGACTATTTTGACGGATTTTCCGTCAGTTTTCTAAAGTCAATTTTGACTTTCCTGACGGAATTTCCGTCAGTAAGTAAAAGAGTAGTGGCTGGATACAGCAGCCTGCTGTCCAGCCACAATGCGTTTTTTTGCATTGTTTTAAACGTTGAAAATTTCAACAAAACCTGCAATACAGAAAATACATACGTTCACCGCAAAGCGGTAATTCATACTCACATCGATCGCACGATCGGAAATCAACAAAAGGCGATAAAAATAAAGGTGGAGACCGATAGAAATTGGAAAAAGAATTCATTACATAAAATCAAAAAACAAATTCATACAACTTGGGAATTTACAAGCTTACAAATTCAACTGTTCCTAACTTAGGTAAATTAAACATTACTAACCTAAGGGGGTAACGGGAGGTGCTCCAAAACCGTGCCCGTCGTCCGCGTTGTCATCTCTTGGACGTGGAGGAGGGAAGTTGTTGCACAAGTCCGGGGGAAGATATCTCATCATAGCCGCTTGCAAGGAAGCCATTTGCGCGGCTTGGTGATCCATTTGTTGTTGATTGGCCCGTACTTGTGCTTCAAGGGCAAGTCGGGCGGCTCTCTCATGTTCTCGTTCATTCGCAAGTGCATTCAATTGTTCCTTCATTTGAGTATTCTGAGTTGCGAATTGGGTGTAATCTGTAGGAGTGTAGGAGAAAGAAGCGCGTGCACTTTTGTTGCATGGTGGATCATACCACACTTGTTTCCCCTTGTCTCCTACCCCGAAGAGCCTTAACTTCTTATCGAATCCGTCACCCGCTTTATAATATGCACGGAATTCGTCTGGGGTCTCGCCAGTTGGCGTTTGCTGACTCATCTCCTCGGTGTAAGCTTCCTGAACCCACAAAAAAGAAATTATATAATTAAAAACATTAAGTAATCAAAACAAAACGAAACTAATAAATAGTATTAAAATTAGATATAAAAAAACTCCTTATTAATTATTAGACAAACTTACGTTTGTCTTAGCAGCTCTAGGGTTAACCCACTCGCCCTTCTTGTTCTTTTTTGTTTTCTCAAACAACTTGTACGGCGTAGGATCAACCTGAAAGTATTATAAAAACATTAAGTGATATATCGGAAATATTAATCCTTCATAATTAATATCCTAAATTGTATGTGAAGTAAAAATAAAGGACTTACCAATTCTTTAAACGCATCTGAACAACTCTTCCGGCCTAGAGTATGGGTGCCCACCGCTTTCTCGCCACCTGACCGTCTATTAGCCTTGTTTATGTTAGACCTCTTGGCGAATTCGGGATCGCTTTCGGGCCTATTTCTAATGTTTTCCCACCAACTTTCAGGCACCCAATCCGGCCTATTTTTGTTATACTTGCAGCCATTAACAAGTGAGGTAATCCGCCTCGTGACATGTTTCTGCCAGTCGGGCTTCGGGTCGTAGTTCGGATCGACCGAGTTCACATGATTCTATTTCATCATAAACAACTTGTCAGTAATTGCTGAAATTGTATAACTACATTTTTTGAATGAAAACAATTACTTTTTAGTAATAGATATATACACCCGTAATAAAATATACCTGAAAGTACTCCCACATCCGCCTACGCTGGTATAGGCTCGCTTCACTCCATTTGGTGAAGTATTCTCGGTTTATGGTACGAATAAAAGACCAAGTAACGTATTGCTTGATCGGCTTGTCGTCCCACCTGAAAAATATACATATTAGAACGAACGCGATAATAAAAGATAATAGAAATTATCGTAAAAGTGATAATAAAATAAAGTTTGCGATAATAAAAGTATTCTATATATAAATTAATTAGACACTTACCATTGGCCTATAGCAGGATTGCGAGACAGAATAATCCGGTTACTCTCCTGCTGTGGCGTCAGGATCGCCACCTGCTCCTGCTTCTGCTCCTGCTCCTGCTCGTGAAAGGCAACATCCTCCTCGTTCCGCTCATCGTCGGCACGACGAGAACGACTAGTACTGCCACCTATGATTCGTCTGATAAACGATCCACCTGCCATAAGTAAAAGCTATATACAATGGAAATTGTTAGGTAGTTCAATATATAAAAACCGTGAGCAAATTTTTTGAATTACAATGCAAAGTTTCAAATTGGTAACGAAAATTGTATTTTGACAAATAGATTACAATTAACTATTGACCCTCACTATCACTATCACTACAAATCAACAAACTTTCATCATCTGAAAAAAGTATTCCGACTTCTTCCTCATCTTCCTCATTTTGTAGTAGTTGAATTTCTTCATCTTCATCATCTTTTTCTTTTTCTTCACCGATGTCCTTGTCATACTCCCCTTCACCCCTTTCAACAACCACTTCATATTCATCCTCACTTTGTGTCTCTTCCACCAAAATTGGTGAAATTGACTGACTATTGACAACCACATCTTCTTGGAAGACAATTTCGTCAACAGGAGCATCAACATGTGATCGTGCCTTGATTTTAAAAACCGCGGACCATTGATTATCTTTCTTAGTGGTTGGATAAGGAGCATAACACACTTGATCCACTTGAAAAGCTGCCACGAATGGGTTATGTCCACGAAGTTTCTTTTTTAAGTTTACATCGACAAGTCCGTATACCTTATGGATACTAACTCCCTGTGGGGAATTATCAACCCAATCACATTTAAACAATATGGCTTTATAAATTCTGTGCTCGGTATAATAAGAAAGCTCAACTACTTCATTAAGGCTTCCGTAGTAGTTCAACCCTTCAGTAGAACTCACACAAACCCCATTGCTTATATTAGCTTTCGGAACATCAACTCCCTCTTTAAAAGCACGAAATTTATAGTCATTGATAGAATATCTTCTCCACCTCCTCACCCAGTTACTTGGACCCCCTGCTAGAGCTATTATTAAAGGATCCTTCAATCTATAAGCCTATATATCAATAAAACAATATATTAATTATATTAAGATGTTATATATATTCTCAATATAAATTATTAGTTAATAAGAAATTGAAATGTGATCTTACTTCATTTCCCAACCATTTCGAAAAACTTTTGTCATGTTTGCTCCAAACATCATCATAAGACGTGACATCAGGATATGTGAGTTTGATGTACGTCTCGAATTCCCTAATAATAAGACGTGACATCAAGACTTAGTTATGTACGTTTGAACTATAATGAATTAATTTTATTACGAAAAGTTATTTGTGTAATAATGAATCAAATACTTACTTTTCATAAGTCTCTAAAAATTGCCCACAGTTTCTTAGCACATAAAAATGAGCTTCTTCAAACTCTTTTTCATTTAAGTACCTTGTTATACATTTCCCGGTAGTATTTCCCATGTCATCATTGAACAACTCGGGTATATTTGAATCTAGTTGGTTATCGGAATTCACACCAACCTCCAAGTCCTTCGCTTTTGTGTCAATGTGATTTTCAAAATATAGGGAACAAAAATTAGAAATTTCCTCTAACAAAAAAGCGTTGCATATGGAACCCTCGACCCGAGCTTTGTTGCCAACCTTCTTTTTCAAATGATTAAGGAACCTCTCAAATGGATACATCCATCGATATTGGACAGGTCCTCCAACCTTCGCTTCATAAGGTAAGTGAATAGGTAAATGCTCCATGGAATTGAAGAAAGAAGGGGGAAATATCATTTCTAACTTGCATAATATCTCCGCAATTCTTGACTCTAGCTGTTCCATGGAATCAACTTTAATCGTAGAAGTACACAAGTCTCTAAAAAATTGGCTTATCTCCGTTATAGCATTCCAAGAATTCGTCGGGAGTAAATGTTTCAATGCAACAAGAAGTAACCGTTCCATAAAGACATGACAATCATGACTTTTCATGGAATGTAACACCAAATTTCTATGGTCAACACACCGACTCAAATCTGAAGCATAACCATCCGGGAATTTCAAACTAGCAACCCATTCGCATAAAGCCTTCTTCTCCGCTGTCTCTAAAACAAACCTAGATGATATGGGTCGTTTCAAGCAATATTCAAGAAAGTCAGCTTTACCCTTAGGGCCAAATGAAGTTTTCTTTGTTACATTCATCACCGTGTTGATAAGTTGTTCAAAAAAGTTTTTCTCAATGTGCATAACATCTAAGTTGTGTCGAATCAACAATGTCTTCCAGTAAGGGAGTTCCCAGAATATGCTTTGTTTCCACCAACCTTCAGTTTTGTCGTTTTCCAATCTTTTCATTTCTTCAGCAGAAGACTCGACAACTTTTGGTAAACCTTTTACCGAATCCCAGACTTCAACACCGGTTAATTTGATTGCAACTGTGGTATCCTCAGTTTTCCTATTCTTTAGAAAATGCTTACAATTGTTGCGGAAAGGATGATCATGTTTCAAGAAAGTACGATGACAATCGAACCAACAAACTTTTTTACTATGTTTCAGAAAAAAGGATTTAGGATCTGTTTGAAGACAATAAGGACAAGCACGGTATCCGGCTGTGGACCAACCGGCAAGCATGCCATATGCAGGAAAATCATTGATCGTCCATAGTAATGCCACTTTTAATTGAAAGTTACATTTCTTAGAGACATCATAGGTATCCACACCGGTTTCCCAAAGTTCTTTCAACTCTTTGATCAACGGTTGGAGGTACACATCCAATTTTGCTTTAGGGTTATTAGGACCTGGAACGATCATAGATAAGAACATAAATTGCCTCTTCATGCATAACCAGGGGGGTACGTTGTACGGGGTTACAATCACGGGCCAACACGAGTAAGACTTCCCGAATTGGCCATAAGGTGAAAATCCATCTGTACACAAACCTAGTCGAACATTGCGAGGCTCACTTGCAAATTCTGGATGCTCTCTATCGAAATGTTTCCACGCTTCTCCATCACTTGGGGGTGCCATTGTCCCTCTTTCTCTTACTCGAGAGTTTTTATGGTGCCAACTCATCTCACCTGCTATGTGTTTGGTTGCAAATAGTCGTTGTAACCTTGGCGCAAGCGGGCAATAAGTCAGTGGTTTACAAGGTATTCGCTTCCGGCCACTTAAATTCTTTTTACCTTTATATCGAGAGGCATGACATTTGGTACATTCCTCAAGATCGGCATTTTCTTCCCAAAAAAGCATGCAACCGGTAGGACATGCATCGATTTTCACATGGGGTAGTTGGAGTCCCTTAAGCAAATTCTTAATCTCTTGAAAATTGCGCGCCATTTGATTATTTTTTTGGAATAATGTCACTAATTAACGACATAAAACCATTGGCGCATCTAAGAGATAAGTTGTTCTCACATTTGAGTGCTACCAACCTAGCAGCCGCTTGCAACAAACTCATACTACTTCCCTCATACACTGGTTGTTCGGCTTTATTTAACATTCTATAAAAGGCTGAAACTTGGGGATGTGGGGGATAACGAACTTCTTCATCGCTAAGGTCGTCGGGATTAAGTCGAGCCGCCATTATTTGCTCAACATTATCACGTAATGCATCTTCAACCAACTCCCGGTAAGGATTCTCACTAACTACGATACTACTTGAACTCTCTTCGGTAGCCAGTTTCTCACCGTGATAATTCCATACATAATAATTATCAGTAAAACCATTCGACCATAAGTGAGTTTGAACCTCCCTTTTCGATTTACAAGCTAAGTTATCGCATTTCTTACATGGACACCTCATTTCACCGCCTAAATCCTTAAACTCACTATATTGTTCCGCGAATTCAATAAACTCTTTCACCCCATTTGCAAATATCACTTGGGTTTCTTTTTTTCGTCTAATCTTTCATACATCCACCGTCGTTCTAATCTTTTCATGTTATTATGTATCTACATTTAAATATATATATGTTATATAAATAAATTATCAGAAATTAACAACAATGATAATCAATAATCACACATAGTAAATTAAACATTTATTCTCATCAACAAGTAAAATTAATTTTCTTCAATTGGGTCCTTATCACTCCAACCTAAACCCATCAATCTACGTTTCAAGTCACTAGCAAACACCACTTGTAATTTGTTAATGAGGAAAAAATTCGGCAGCAATTCCCCTTTGTTTTCTAAATACACAATGTTGAATAAATATTTACTCAACATATGCATTCAGAAAACATTAAAGGAATTGTAACCGAACTCTTTCCTCATTAATAAATTACAGTCTCAATACGGGGACTATTCAAAAATTACTCCTAACGAGTAATTCTTGAACGGGTACTAAGTCAATATCAACACATGTAATAATTTGGACATACAAAACACATGTAATAACTAGCTACTAACAACAACAAAAAATTTATTATCAAATGATTAATACGCAGGGCGAAATTATATTAACAACAACCAAAATTTCAATATCAAAAACAATAATGGCTATTATCCTACGTCAATTAAAGACAAACAAATAATTAAGACGGAAGGCGAAATTAAATTAACAACAAAAATTTCATTATCAAAAACAATAATGGCTACTATCCTACGTCAATTAAAGACAAACAAGTGATTAAGACGGAGGGCGAAATTTCATTAACAACAAAAATTTCATTAACAAAAAAAGTAATGGCTACTATCCTCCGTCAATTAAAGACAAACAAATGATTAAGACGGAGGGCGAAATTAAAATAAAGACAAATATAATACCTAAGGATGAAAATAAACAAAGAAAGAGGCGACAAGCAGTGACGGCGACAAGTAGCGGCGGTCGACGGTCGACGGTCGGAGGTAGCTAGTGGTGGTCGTCGGATCTACAACAAACAACTAATAAAGAACCTATAAATTAACAAAATGAGAAAAGAAAGAGAATGAAATAGTTAATTAAACTTACCAAGGATGTGGTGGTCGGAAAGTAGTCGCCGGAGGAAGTTAGTCGGTGGTAGTGATGGAGCCGGTGGTCGGAAAGTGGATTAAATTGATTTGGGGGTTAGGTTTTGGGGAAAATGGAGAAGAAAGAAATGACGGGCTGATTGTTCGATTCAGCATAAAAAGAAACTTTCTGACGGAAATTCCGTCAGGAATCCGTGGGGTTAGCGAAAATTCGAGGAGCTTTCTGACGGAATTTCCGTCAGAATCTATGTCTGACTGGGCAGTATTTTGACTGCATTATTAGTTGCTTCTGACGGATTTTCCGTCAGTACCCTACTAATTTCTGACGGAATTTCCGTCAGTACCCGTAAGTAAATTTTGCCGCCTTTGACTTAGTCAACGCGCCATTTTTCACTGACGGTTACTGACGGATAATCCGTCAGTTTTATTTTTCCGTCAGAATTCCGTCAGTAGTCCGTCAGTCATAAAAAATCACTGACGGATTTTTTCCCAGTCAGACAAACCGTCATTTTCCGTGTGTTCGTGTGTAGTGGAGAGTCATGCATACAGCGATTCTAAAACCCTAAGACCTTGAAATGAATGAAATAGTAACTGAACAAATAAAGAGTCATGCAGAGATTCTAAAACTCTAAAAACTTAGAAAGAAATGAAACTAGATGATAAAGAGAACGATAAATAGAAAATGAAAACAAAAAGATGAACTTCAATCTTAAAACCCTAAAGACGAAACACAAAAATTACCTGATCAAGAAAATGAGAACAGGGTGATGATAAAGAGAACAGGATGATGATCACGAGTACGAGGAGGATGATGATGATAATAAACAAAAAGATTTGTGTTGTAAACGAGGATGATTGTAAACGAGGAGGATGATGATGATAATGTACGTGTGTAAAATTTACTCTATATGATTGTAAATTATTTTTTATTAAGAGAAACTAAAGGGTTTATTAAGAGAAACTATTGACAACGGTTATCCTACAAACCACCGTTGTTATAGAGTAATAACAACGGTTAAATCACACCCGTTGTAGAAAGTAATAACACTAAGACAACGGTTTATTTATTATAACCCGTTGTTGAAAGTAATAACACCGGTGAAATTCTAAAACACCGTTTTTATAGATTATGTATATTTTTTTTAATTTTTCAGATACGCGCGCGCGGTATTAAAATTTGAGGCACGAAATAAACTCATTAACTTTGCTCTAAATTAATTTATTTAACTTTGCTCTAAATTTAATTTAATTTATTTTACTTTGCTCTAAATTTTCTTTTATAGGCGTAAGTTACGTTTAATTATTAGCTCGGATCGGGTTTGGCCTGGGAATCAATTCCAATCGGGTTAGATTCGGCGGGTTTGTAATTAATAACTTTATCGATCGGGTTAGTTATTAAGTATTTTTAGTTTTTGATTCAATTACCTCGAATCGGGTCATTTTCTTTTTAATTAAGGAACTGGTTATTATAATTATCATGCATCACTAGTTAACCTGAAACTAATCGATCGGGTGGCCAGGCCAGCAGTTACAGATCGGGCAATCCACTTTCTAGATCAGAGCAAGCGTAGCTACGTACTTCAATTCGGGTCGATCGCTTTTGGGCAGGGTCGGGGGCACGTGTCATTATTAATTACCTCGTATATATATATGTACTACTTATTGCAATAATATTGATGATAATTAATATAATATTGATGATGATATATATATATATAATAATTAAATGATGATGACTTCCGGATCTCTAATTAACGACGCTCGTACTACAATTTGCAATAATATAAACAAATAAATGGTTATTATATAATATATATATATATGTATATATATTATATTGTTGTGTATGTATGTATGTACATACGTTTTATATAAACAAATAAATGGTTATTATTAATAATAATAGGCCATATTATTCCGATCAGGTAGTTAGATTCGTCGGGCCGTTTTTGCATCACAAACCTGAAACTGTCCGACCCAAAACTAATTAGCTCGCTAGTATCGGGTTATTTTATTTAATTCGATAGAAATCATTATTTATTATCCGCGTGATGATTATTAAGTATCATTTTCGGGTCGGATCACTTTTAATTATTAAGTATCATTATTAGGATACGTGTGTTACTTCAAAATAACCCTAAACCCTAAACCCTAAACCCTAAACCCTAAACCCTAAACCCTAAACCCTAAACCCTTTTTTATATACTTCTATATATACATCAAAATATTGAACATCAATTCAAACACTTTAAACAACATTCTTTCTCATTGATTTCATTAGGAATAACCTAGATTTTATAATAAAGTACATTACATTCCTCCGACATCAAATAAATAAAGATGTTAAATAATCCGGAACAATTCCGGTTAAGTGTAAAAAGCTTTTCTCACACTGCCACCAACAATCCGGAACAATATTGATGATACTGATGACTTCCGGATCATTAACCTCGTATTTTTCAATAACAGATTCAATGCCTGCAAGTACACGTCTTGCATGTGGAGATAAGGTAGGACGGGTACAGCTCAACATATCTCTTGCGGCATCCAACCTCCGAGTATAAGGCCGACGTGGGTAGACAGAGGACGATGATGATGACGACGCTTGGTTGACAAGTCGGACTGCTTCACGCCTCTTAATCCAATAATCCCGTCGATGTTCAATGGATCCTTTAATCAATGGGTGATGATCAGCGGGAACTACGGCAAGAGCCTCCTCCTCATCTGCAATCAATTTTGTAAGGGTCGTTTCATCGTTGGGAAGGTTAACTGCTGCCATTGATGATATTAATTTTAGGGTAGTTATGGAATATTTAAAGTAGGGGTTTTGAGGCTGTATTTA
>JAIUZE010006291.1:0-13231 GCA_022085475.1 Heliosperma pusillum | reverse complement strand
TGCTGTTGGCACTGTCTGGAGACGTCTTGTTTCTAAGGTAGGTGCTTGTTTGGTTGGTCCTTCTTTGTGTTCTTATTTTTCTGGTCTTCAGTTTGGGGTTGGGGTGTCCGGTGGAGGAGAGGCTGTCTTGCATGCCTTGAATCGGTTCATCGAGGCTCGTGGTGGGGATGTGGGGCTTTCTATGTTGCTGGTTGATTTTCAGAATGCTTTCAACCTTGTTGATCGTGTTACCATGCTTCTGGAAGTTCGCCGTCGTTGCCCGATTCTTTCCCGCTGGGTGGAGTTCTGTTACTCTTGTCCTGCCCGTCGTTTTTATGGGGAACATTGTCTGTGGTCTTGTTAGGGAGTCCAGCAGGGTGATCCTTTGGGCCCCTTGCTTTTCGCTTTGGTTTTGCATCCCTTGGTGTGCAAGATACGGGACTCTTTTGATTTGAGTTTGCAGGCTTGGTACTTGGATGATGGCACCATTGTTGGGGATACTTTGGAGGTGGGGAAGGTGGTGGATTTGATTATGGCAGATGGTCCTCAGTTTGGTCTCCATCTTAATGTCGCTAAGACTGAGGTTTTTTGGCCTACTGAGGATCCCCGGAGTCGCCTTCCTGGTGTTTTCCCTCCTTCTATTGCCCGGCCTTTGCGTGGTGTCTCTGTTTTAGGTGGGCCTGTCAGTACTTACTCTAGTTTTGGCAGTGAGCTTGTAGCGAAGAGAGTGACTAAGACCATCGAGCTTATGGATTTGGTTGCTAGGATTGAGGACCCGCAATGTGAGTTGCTTCTACTTCGCGCTTGTACTGGTATTTCTAAGCTCTACTTTACCCTCCGTACATGTTCGCCGAGAGTCTTTGGGTCTGTTCATCTTCGTTTTGATGCAGCACTTCGTTCTAGCTTGGAACGCATTGTCACCGCGTCTGGGCCAGGTTTTGGGGATTGGCAGTGGCGCCTTGCCACTTTCCCTTTTCATCTTGGTGGTCTAGGTGTTTATGCTGCGGGGGATGTTTTGTACTATGCTTTTTTGGCATCCCGTTTGCAGTCTGCTGCTTTGCAAGCTAAGTTACTACGGCCTTCTGGTATTGTGGATGCTGGTCCTACTTTTGATGATGCCTTGCAGGTGTTTTCGAAGACAACAGGTTCTACTTTTTTACGTGATCCTAGTGAAATCGCTGCCCCTAAACTTATGAAAAAATTGGCAGATATATATTTTGCGAGGATTGCTGCCACTGCAGAATCTGTTTACTCTTTGACACCACGTCAGCTTGCATTGTGGAAGTCCCAGCTTGGTGCCCACTCCTCTGATTGGTTGCGTGCGGCTCCTATCTCTGGGGTGGGTCAGACTATGAACGGGAGGACTTACCGTAGTGTGCTAGGATATCGTCTGGGTGTTCCTTTATTCGTGGTATCTAGGCCTTGTCCTGCTTGCTCTCGGGTTTTTGCTGATGATATTTACGGGGACCACGCTGTTTCTTGTACTGGCACTATGGGTGTTAAGCATCGGCATAACCTCGTCCGTGACACCTTATTCGACATCTGCTATAGATCTGTTATTTCTACGGGAAAGGAGGTGGATATCGGTTTAGTTGACGGACAAGGCGGCTCTCTTCGTCCTGCGGATTTGCTGCTCTATTCTTGGGACAGAGGACGTGACGTGTGTGTTGATTTAACTGGGTCCTCTCCCTTGACACAGACTGGGATGACCGATTTTGTGCCGGGACGGGTTGTTACTGATGCTGCGCAGCGCAAGTGTGCTAAGTATAGGGAGTTGTGCGAGGCTGCTGGTTACGGTTTCCTACCCTTCTCTTTCTCTTCGCTTGGGGAGTTGGGTTCAGATGCTGTTGACTTGCTGAATCGGATCTAGAAATTCTCGGTATCTCAGGATGCTGGGACTCGGGTGGCCGCTTATATCTTTACTAGACTTAGTTTTTCTATAGCTAAGGGAGTGGGGGCCCAGATTGTCTCTCGGCTCCCCACCAATTTCTTGTAAAATTTTTATTTTATATTAAAGAAAGCTGCGCGCATATAATAATAATAATAATAATAATAATAATAATAATAATAATAATAATAATAATAATAATAATAATAATAATCATAATAATAATAATAATAATCATAATAATAATCATAATAATCATAATAATCATCATCATAATAATCATCATAATAATCATCATAATAATCATCATAATCATCATAATAATCATAATAATCATAATAATAATAATCATAATAATCATAATAATAATAATCATAATAATCATAATAATAATAATAATAATAATAATAATAATAATAATAATAATAATAATAATAATAATAATAATAATAATAATAATAATAATAATAATAATAATTTGAAAAAGAGAGCGTTAGAGTGAGGAGAGGGGAACGACGTTTAGGTCTTCGCTTGCTGCTGCGGCTAGTACTGCCATTCCGACCACCTTTTCCACCTGACAATCCCGACCTCAAGGCTGTGGTGGGGTCTGTGGTGATTCGTGGGTTTGGTGAGGGAGCGGTGCGGATTGGTGTGGGTCTGCCGTCACTATTTGGTTTCGTGGCAGGCATCTGGAGGCTGTGGGCCGGTGGTGTGGGTCGTCTGGGGGTCGTCTGGAGGTTGTGCGCTTCCGTCGATAGTTGCCGGTCGTTCATCTTACGGGTTTTCGGTTTAGGGTGGCTTGTTTCGTCCCACCACCTGTTTTCGGCCTGTCTCCAGCCGTTTGTCACTCTCTGTCTGCCTGCCACTCTTCCCCCGTCTCCGACCAGGTCGTTCACCACCGCATCAAGCCGTCGGCAGTGTCTTCTTGCCGTGGCTGTTGTTTTCGTTGCAGTAGTCATGGCAATTTCTTGATCACGTCAGCGTCGGTTGTTGGGTTGGTGTTCGTTGTTCTTGCTGGGGTTTACTGGTAGTGGCCGGTGATGGCCGTCGCTGTGGCGGCTGTTTGTGGGCCGGGCTGTGGACGCTGTGATGGTGGCCGTTATTTGGCTTGCACGTGAACAATATCCGCATGCGCATATTAGGGTTTATTACTTTATTACCTTATTAGGTATTATTACTTTATTATTTTCTTCTTCTTTTCCTTTGTCATGCCAGCTGCCTTGGTTCGTTTTCATTGTCCTTTTTCGAGTATTCATGAGTGTCCGGATGGTCGTGGTAAGGGCCTTACTAAGGCCGCCTGACAAAAGCATTTTCAGGATCGACACTGTCTTGATGGTGCTATGGGTTTGACGCGTCACACTCTTTCTGATAGTCTGACGGTTTTCTCTAATGCCGAGATTACTTTGAAGCGAATGGGGCTTTGGTTGTGCGGGGAGTGCTTTAAAACCCATACCTTTCACTCTAGGTGTCGGCATGGTCGGGGTGATTTTGTCGCGCCTCCGGATTGTGGTGATGGCATCATTAGCTTTATTATTCACGGTATCCCTAGACCTTCATCGCCGTCTCACTCGGTTCTTTCGTCTGATGATGGGGTTGAGCATGTTCAGTGGTCCGTGTCTTCACTTGATCGTTTATTTTCTTTGGGCCTTCGCACCGTGAAATCGATTCCTCCTAAGTGTCGTCTTGGGTTTGCTTGGCTTTTAAAGGGGGTCCTGGATGATGTGGCTGACTCTCCTGGTGACCTCTCCTGTTGGCTTTTAAAGGGGGTCCTGGATGATGTGGCTTTTAAAGGGGGTCGTGAAATCGATTCCTCTTTGTCTGCTTAAGACCTTCGCTCCTAGGAGTAATCTTGAGTGTAGGACTGCTATTAGGCGACATCGTCAGGAGGAGAGTATTACCAGGGCTATTCTCGCTTGGGGGGGGGGGTGCCTGGAGGTGGTTTGCACCTTTTGCGGGAGTGTTTGGATGAGGAACCTCCCTCGTTTCATGTGGAGGAGGATCTGGATTTGAGTGAGCTTAACCTCCACCAATGTCGGCGGAAGATTTGTGATGGCCACTATACTGCTGCTGTTAAGGTGCTTTCTTCCTCTAGCGTTGCCCCTATTCTGATGCCACTCTTGGGGCTTTGCGAGAGAAGCACCCGGTCGCCCCATCTCCTTCCTTGGCTCCTTTACCTGTGGATCATCCTTCTCTTGTTGCCTCTTCGGCTGTGGTTTTGGATATGATTCGTAGTTTCCCGCGTGGCACTTCTTGTGGGAGGGATGAGTTTCGTGCCCAACACCTTATGGACTGTTTGAGTGGCGCTGCTGTGGCTATCTCTGATGATCTGATTGCTTCTAATACTAGGGTGGTCAATCTTTTTCTTGAGGGCAGATGTACACTAGCGCTTGGTGAGTACATTGCCAGCGCTCCGCTCACGCCGCTTGTTAAACCTGGTGGTGGTGTTCGTCCTATTGCTGTTGGCACTGTATGGAGACGTCTTGTTTCTAAGGTAGGTGCTTGTTTGGTTGGTCCCTCTTTGTGTTCTTATTTTGCTGGTCTTCAGTTTGGGGTTGGGGTGTCCGGTGGAGGAGAGGCTGTCTTGCATGCCTTGAATCGGTTCATTGAGGATCGTGGTGGGGATGTGGGGCTTTCTATGTTGCTGGTTGATTTTCAGAATGTTTTCCACCTTGTTGATCGTGTTACCATGCTTCTGGAAGTTCGTCGTCGTTGCCCGATTCTTTCCCGTTGGGTGGAGTTCTGTTACTCTCGTCCTGCTCGTCTTTTTTATGGGGAACATTGTTTGTGGTCTTGTCAGGGAGTCCAGCAGGGTGATCCTTTGGGCCCCTTGCTTTTCGCTTTGGTTTTGCATCCCTTGGTGTGCAAGATACAAGACTCTTTTGATTTGAGTTTGCAGGCTTGGTACTTGGATGATGACACCATTGTGGGGGATACTTTGGAGGTGGGGAAGGTGTTGGATTTGATTATGGCAGATGGTCCTCAGTTTGGTCTCCATCTTAATGTCGCTAAGACTGAGGTTTTTTGGCCTGCTGAGGATCCCCGGAGTCGACTTCCTGGTGTTTTCCCTCCTTCTATTACCCGGCCTTTGCGTGGTGTCTCTGTTTTAGGTGGGCCTGTCAGTACTTGCCCTAGTTTTGGCAGTGAGCTTGTAGCGAAGAGAGTGACTAAGCCCATCGAGCTTATGGATTTGGTTGCTAAGATTGAGGACCCGCAATGTGAGCTGCTTCTGCTTCGCGCTTGTACTAGTATTTCTAAGCTCTACTTTACCCTCCGTACATGTTCGCCGAGAGTCTTTGGGTCTGTCCATCTCCGTTTTGATGCAGCACTTCGTTCTAGCTTGGAACGCATTGTCACCGCGTCTGGGCCAGGTTTTGGTGATTGGCAGTGGCGCCTTGCCACTTTCCCTTTTCATCTTGGTGGGCTCGGTGTTTATGCTGCCGGGGATGTTTTGTTTTATGCTTTTTTGGCGTCCCGTTTGCAGTCTGCCGATTTGTAAGCTAAGCTACTACGGCCTTCTGGTATTGTGGATGCTGGTCCTACTTTTGATGATGCCTTGCAGGTGTTTTTGGAGACTACAGGTTCTACTTTATGTTGGAGCTAGTGTCCTCCACAGTTAGTGTGATAACAGCTAAGGTTCACAGGGTATACTTTGTATTATAATCAGTTGATTAACGTTTATCGATAACGGTTGGCTTGCTAGATAAGTTTGACGTTATTGTCATACAGATGGCGGTGATCAACTGATCCCTAAAAGTCACACCTAAAGGATGTGTTTTGAGAGATGTGATTATTTGAGAAAATAATCATATTGATGCCTTATTAAATGACTAAAAGATTAGTCGATGTATTTGACTAAAAGGTTAGTCAAATGTGATGATGATACGATTATTTAATAACGATTAAATAATGTTAGCTGGTAATTGAATATAAAATGATATATTTAATCAATGTATATAATGTTGGTCTAAACTAAATATAAACTGTTATATTTAAGTTGGCTGATATGTATTACACGATATTATTATAGTGTATTGGTCCGGCATTACTCGGTTTATGTGACGGTCAATTACTAGTAATAATTAGAATACATATTGCATTATGTACATATTAAAATGAGATGCTAACTACCTAATATAGGTTGAGATAAATAAGGAAACTAGGGTTTTTATTTTTCTAGGCTTTCCTCTTGAATCTCACGGCTCTAGTGAGATTAAAAGGAGAAAAAAATAAAACCCTAATGACTCTAATCTCACGGCACAAAAAGAAAAAGAGGAGAAGAAAAATTCGGATTTTTAATTCTCTAATTCATCTTCATATTCATCATCTATATACACACAAAATTAGAAGTAATTTTGGGTATTCGTTCTAGCACGACGAAGGCATTTCTTGAACCATCTTGGGTGTAACGATTAGGAGAATACCTACTTTGGTATTTGTTCTTAGGCCTTTTACTAGGACCGAAGGTTATTTCTTAATCTCTTGTTTATATTATGCAATTTCATTTATGACTAGAAATTCATATAGTTATAATTTCATTATAATCCGAAAAATTTAAAGGGAAGTATACCGATATTTCCCACAAGTGGTATCAGAGCAATTGGCTATGAAATTATTTTATATGTTTTCATATTTGATAAAATATAAGTTTAGAAATTTTTGTTTTTTTTTTGTTTTTGTTTCGGCTAAAAAAAAAAATTAGGGTTTGTTTTTTTTTTTTGGTACTGTTCACGGCCAAAAAAAAAAAAAAATTTGGTACTGTTCACGGCACTGTTCAGCCGTGAGGGAAATTTTTTTTTTTGCCTTGTTTTTCCATTTTGATTCATTATAATTGTTGTTTTAAATAGTTAAGACGATAACATGATGAATTTGTAGTTGTTTTGATTTAATAAGGATTAAATTAAAATGTAAATGGAAATCGATTTGTATGTTCATCGCTATATATTTTCGGTATTCATTGTTTTAGATATTCATTTTAAATTGTTAAATTGAATCATCTAGTTTGTATCGATGTTTAATATTGATTAGATGTTGATATTTTGTACCGATCTTGAATATATAAGTAACATCAAATTTTTTTTTTTTAAAAAAAAAAAAAAAAAAATTTATACCTGCTACTGTTCACGGATACTGTTCATCCGTGAATAGTGAAATTTTTTTTAATTTTTATTTTGTTTATTGCATTATAAAGATAATGTATGTAGATTATTGTTGTGAAAAAGTTCACAATGATAGATACCCTATTATTTTAAAAAGGTTTAAAATAATGTTGAATTTAATTTATGTTATACCCGATAATATGAATTAAATTGGATTATGGTTGATTAAAATTGTTGTGTACAATTAAGGAATTGTCACATAATTTTGATCATTTTAAAGGTGGTTTGGATAAATTAATCATCATAATTAATGAATTATGTCTTGAATGTTTAATTTATTTTGTTGATGCATTTTATTTTGTGAATGAATGAATGAATGGATGAATGGATTATTTTGGTATTTTTACAAGAGGTTGTAATTTGTATTGCTTAGTGTGGCCTTAGTAGATTGTGTTATCGTAATGATGGTAACATGGTCTTTGATGTATTTTGAGATCTCGAATCTCCCCTTTGTAATCTTTAATTATAATTTTTAAATTAGAATGTAAATAGGTTTATATTTTGTAATTTTTAAAAATTGTATTTTTGAGAAGACCAAAGATGGAGATCGGATAGCTCACTCCCGCTACATGGACCAAGATGGAACATCAAGTCAAGCTTCTAGGGTCCATAAGGATGGATTCCAAAGTGTAATTTTTGTTCTATTTTGATAGGATAGGCCACACTAGGACTTTGTACTTTGTTTTTCATTTTTCCGTTCTTATTGTTTTTCTTTTGCATGATAGTTATTGCATCATATTCCGCCTAAACCAAACCACCTACTACTACTTAATTGCATGAAAATTGACTCATATAGATTGTATGTTAATTATCATGGACATCCAGATGTCACTCAATATTCTAAAAGCTATCATCTTAAATTATTCATTCTCAAAATGCTAGATCATTCGTTCACTTAAATGAATAAAATTAAAGCTGATGGACCTTCCTCTAAAACCCAAAATTGAGATTAGTCTTTATAGGGAAAACTGCTATGACTCCCTTCTTCGTCGGTAGGCATATAGACCTTACTCTCCATATGACCACCTTCTACGTTGGGTAAGTAGTATGTGTTGACCTATTTTACCTCAACATTATAGTCCGAGTAATATCTCGTGATTATGATGGACTAAAGATAGAATTTACAAGATTTTATCGACCAAGAATTCTAAAAGTAGAATTAGCCAGAAAGTTGGCTTATCAATTTACAGAAATTGAGTCTTGGGATCATTTATATAATACTTGAGGGAGGTCAATTGTATAAATGCAAGAGTCTTCGCATTAATCGGTTTTGCATTAGACTTAATTAAAACGATGAAAATGCTTATTATGTTTTATCTCCTTTTTCGCAGTGTAGCATTCATTTATATCGATAAAACTGTTATAACAAATGGCTGGACATGCTGATGCCCCTATGCCAAGTGCCACGCTCGCACGCGAATCCTGGCTTAAGATGTTCATGGACAACATGAATCAGTACACGCGACTGAAGAATAACGGGTCCAACTTTGCGGACTGGGAGGCTTCATTACGGAATGCTGCCATAGCTGACGGTAAGCTCAAGTACTTGACTGAGCCACTACCGCCTAACCCAGGCCCCAATGCAAGAGCAAATGAATCACTTGCTTATAGTGATTTCGTAATGGAGGCGGGTGCGATAAAGAACGTACTCATCTTTTCAATGGAATCCAATTTGCAAAGACGATTCATTGCCCAAGATGCAAACAAGATTTTCACCACGCTCACTAACGAGTTCTCAAAAGCACCGCAGATCGTTATGTATGAGCTTACCACTCGCTTCTTTAAAGCGAAACTCCAGAAGGGCCAACCGGTTAGCCCACACATTCTCGATATGATGGAGAATCTCGAAAAACTGGAGGCACTTGATTGCAAAATCAAAGAGAGCGTGGTCATTGACTGCATGCTTCATTCACATCATGATGGTTTTGCCCAATTCAGGGCAAATTACTATATGAATGATTTAAAGAGAAATCCTCATCAGCTACACTCACTTCTCATACAGACTGAGAAGGATCTGAAATTGAGTGGGAGCCTGAAACAGGACGTTCTCATAATTGCAAACAAGGGTAAGGGTAAGGGCAAGGCTTAGGCCGATCTAGCTGTAGGGAAGCCGAAGTTCAAGAAGCCAGGAAAGGGCAAGAGTGGGCCTGGTGAGACTAGCAGTAGCTCACAAGGCAAGACAAAGAGCAAAGAAAACATGGCGTGCCACCATTGCCACAAGACTGGGCATTGGAGGCGGAACTGTCCCGTGTATGCTGAAGACGTAAAAGCAGGCCGCGTCACTCCTGTTGGTATGTCTTCTTTTATTCATATGATTGAGATTAACCATGCAAGTTTCGAAACTTGGGTACTTGATACTGGTTGTGGTTCTCATCTGTGTAATCATTTGCAGGGCCTAAGAAACATCAAAACTTTCGAAAAGGGTGATGTGGACCTGTGAGTGGGGAACGGAGCAAGAGTAGCTGCCGTTTCAGTGGGAACATATGTAATCCAACTCCCAAGTGGATTTGAGTTATTTTTAAATAACTGTTACTATGTACCCAGTTTATCTAAAAACATTATTTCTGTTTCCGTACTCGATAAGAACGGTTTTTCATTTGTAATAAAGGATAATAGCTGTATTTTCTCCTTTAACGAAATGATTTATGGTAAAGCAGTTTTCATGAATGGGATTTATGTTTTAGATCAAACCACAGATATATTGCATGTGAGTAATAAAAAGGTAAAGGTTGGTGACAAAGATCAAACCTATCTATGGCATTGCCGTATGGGACACATAAATGAAAACGCGTGAAGAAGCTCATTGACAATGGGACTATCTCCCCATTTGACTATGCATCATTTGGCACGTGTGAATCATGTCTCATAGGCAAAATGACTCAAATTTCCTTCAAAGGTGTTGGAATGCGCGCTGCTGACCTATTAGGACTCATACATACTGATGTGTGTGGACCTATGTCAATCAACGCTAGAGATGGCTATAGATATTTTATCACTTTCACGGACGATTTGAGTAGATATGGATATGTCTATTTAATGAAGCATAAAAGTGAGTCCTTTGACAAGTTCAAGGAATTCCAGAATAAGGTTGAAAACCAACTGGATAGAAAGATTAAAGCACTACGTTCAGATCGTGGTGGCGAATATCTTTCGAATGAGTTTGATCAACACCTTAAAAACTGTGGGGTAGTACTACAGTTAACTCCACCTGGAACACCTCAATTAAATGGTGTGTCCGAACGGAGAAATCGAACATTACTTGATATGGTTCGATCCATGATGAGTCACACGGTTGTGCCTGATTCATTGTGGGGTTATGCTCTTTTGTCAGCTGCTCTTATACTTAACCGAAGTCCGTCTAAAGCTGTTGAAAAGACTCCATTTGAAATGTGGAAGGGAACAGTCCCTAACTTGTCCTTTATTCGGGTTTGGGGCTGCGAGGCTTATGTCAATTGGAGACACGAGGATAAGCTCGGCCCGCGATCGGTCAAGACATACTTTATTGGTTATCCAAAAGGAATGTTTGGTCATTACTTTTATTCGCCTACCGAACAACGTGTTTTTGTTGCGGCTAGTGCAAAGTCTCTAGAGAAAGAGTTTCTCTAGAACATGACGAGTGATAGAACCTTCGATCTGTCGGAGATTCAAGAACCAACAACCGAGCAACCGATGGAGGAAGATGTTCCTTCATCTTCTGCTACGGTTAATATTCCTGAGGAACCTAGAAGGTCGGGTAGAGTCTCCATACCTCCAGACAGATACATTGGTATGGTCGAGGAGAACGATAGAGACGATGTTTTGCTCCTAGAGAGTAACGAACCCGCTACCTATAAAGGAGCCATGACCTGTTCTGACTCAAAGCTATGGCTTGAGGCCATGCAATCCGAGATGGACTCTATGTATGAGAATGACGTATGGGATCTGGTTGATTTGCCTTATAAGGTTCGGCCTCTTCAGTGCAAATGGCTTTACAAGGTAAAACATTCCATAGGGGGACAACCAGACACCTATAAGGCACGACTAGTGGCAAAAGGTTTCACTCAAGTGCAAGGATTGCATTATGATGAAATCTTTGCACCCGTAGTCATGTTGCGTTCCATTCGGATAATCTTAGCGATTGCCGCTTTTCATGACTATGAAATTTGGCAGATGGACGTGAAAACCGCCTTCTTAAACGGTTATTTGGAGGAGGAGTTGTACATGGTACAACCCGAAGGTTTCATAGACCCCAAAAATCCTAAGAAAGTGTGCAAGCTTAAGCGTTCCATTAATGGACTTAAGCAAGCCTCTCGGAGTTGGAATCATCGTTTCGACCAAGTCATAAAAGCAAATGGTTTCACTCGATCGGTTGAGAAACCATGCTTATATGTCAAGTCGAGTGGGAGTAAAATCGTTTTCTTGATATTGTATGTCGATGACATACACTTTATAGGGAATGATATTCCTCTCTTATCTTCGGTTAAGGTATGGTTAAAGAACCATTTCCAGATGAAAGATCTGGGCGAGGCACAACGCATATTGGGAATCCGTATCTACAGAGATAGATCACGACGGATGTTATCACTCAGTCAGGAGTCTTATATAGATAAGATTCTTGAAAGGTTCAACATGACCAACTCCAAGAAGGGGTATCTTCCAATGACGTCTGGGATGCATTTGAGTAAAGCTCAGGCCCCCAAGACATCTGAAGAGGTCGAGCGCATGAGTCGAATTCCTTATGCATCAGCTATAGGATCGATCATGTATGCCATGATATGCACACGTCCAGACGTGGCATATGCTTTGAGTATGACCAGTCGGTACCAAGGCAATCCAGGTGAAACGCACTGGATGGCTGTTAAAAATATCCTTAAATACCTACGGAGGACTAAGGATTGGGTATTGACTTATGGAGGAGAGACTGAGCTTTGCGCAACCGGTTACGCAGATGATAGCTTCCAAACGGATCGGGATGACTCGAAATCTCAGTCTGGGTTCGTATTTACTCTTAATGGCGTTGCGGTCAGCTGGAAAAGCTCCAAGCAGAGTGTTATAGAAGATTCTACGACTGAGTCCGAGTACTATGCCGCTTCAGAGGCTGCAAAGGAAGCTATATGGATGCATCAATTCTTACAAGGACTTGCCATAGTTCATAGTTCGAATGACCCGATCACCATCTATTGTGATAATAGTGGTGCCATCTTCCAGGCTAAGGAGCCTAGGTCTAGCAACAAATCTAGACATGTACTTCGGAAGGCTCACATGATCAGAGATTACGTGGAGCAAAAGGAGATAGTGATAGACAAGATTGCTACGGATGATAACATAGCAGATCCTGTCACTAAACCGTTAAGACATGATAAGCATGTAGGGCACGTTACTTCCATGGGAATTAAACGTGTTCCTGAGTTGTATTAGTTGTTTGTATGAATTAGATACATCTTTTTCATATACTAATAATAACTTCATCGTATTGTTTTCATATTTTGTTTTTCATGTGGATTGTATGGACAACATTGAACACCACAAAGTGAACTGAATAACATTATCTGTGTTTTGGTCCGTAATCGCCTACATGAGCTGATAACTCTGGCTATTATATTGTTGAGTCGATTGATGGTGGGTTCAACGAGCCATAAGTCAAACTGTTGACTGATCGATCACAAATACGAGTTATAAGGATACCTCGTAGGACATTGTAATTCGTGACGACATTATGGAGTCCTAAATTTTTAACAACATTTGGTGCCAGGTCGTGGATTGGACGTCCATAGTGTTCCTAGAGTCGATTCTTTTGACTATCGACTGTCTCTTGAGATTAAGGCAGTTTTTGGGTGACTTTGGTTTCTTTCTCACGGTCGACCGTAACAGGAGGTCAAGCAGATTTTTACTGGGTCATTTCATACTGTGCTTACATCTGCAGGATTCGAGTTGAGGAAAATGTCCAACCCTTTATCAGGTTTTGTTATTTCTCAAGGCCACTCGAGGAGTAGTAACTGCAATACATGGCCATGCTCGAATAATGATTCGTTTATTAGTTGAGTTACTCTCTATTCGGGAAAACCACTCTTGATACTGATCACTTGTAAAATACGACCTTTGTGAATGCGGACTTTGCAAATTGTTTTACATTGAGTGGGAGAAATTTAAGGATATGAGAATCGGTTATCGCACATACACTTTTAAGGACAAGTGGGAGATTGTTGGAGCTAGTGTCCTCCACAGTTAG
>JAIUZE010006290.1:0-13121 GCA_022085475.1 Heliosperma pusillum | reverse complement strand
AACTAGTTCTGTTACCCGTGTAATACACGGAACTATTTTGCTTTCTAAACTGTAATTTTTTTTATAGTTTCATAGTCATTAAAATAGCACGGAAATCACCTTGTGACTATTCTATATAAATCTCATAGTTGTCTAATGTTTAGTACTAGTATACTTCTTAAAATTGTGATTTTGATCATAAAATCGTAATTTACGATCCTAAAAGTGACCGAGTTAGATTCTAGTATGATTTAATTGTATAGGATTTGACGATTCTATTTAAATTCTCTTAAAGTAGAACCTAAACACGATATTACAAGCCTACAAGTCTAGTACTCGATTCTAAATTGAAATGAGGTACGTTGCAATAAATATTTTATTAGTTTTAATATGATACCTCTTTAATTCCCGGATTTCTTGTAGTGCCTTTCCGTTCTTGGAATCATCTTATATACCCCTTAACAAAGTTGTCGTCAAATACGCTAACTATTTATGATATAGGTTTTTCAATGACATATATGTTGATGTTTTGAGATTTAAATGTGAAGATTTTGTAAATATAAATTATACTCATATTATGTTGGTTAACCTTCAACCACAACTATTGCTACTCATATAGGAATATTTTTATAAATTAAATTAGTGAATGCAAATGTTCACAAAAAAGTTGAGTACGAGAACACTCTTGCTCGTTTGAATCCAAACCAAGTTCGTTAACTTTTCAGTTATTTTGCAAAGCCTTATGTACAAAATTTCTTAGGGTATCCACATATGAAGTATGATAAAAGACCACGAAAACACTAATGTGGTCCGTGCTCACTGATCGAATTGAGAAATATAGAACATGTAAACAACAAATTAGCGCAACATTGAAGTGAAATACAAATTAACAAACCGGTAATTCTAGTGTACGACTCTTTTTCCGGTGTAAATTGGCAAAATGTGACCATTTTTTTGGTAATTAGTAACCATTTAAGGTAAATTAGTAAATAGTGACCACTTTAAGAAAATGGTCATTTTTTAGTCACGTAAAGTGGTAAGCAAAAGTGGTAACTATTTATCCAAAATGATCACACTTTTCTCGGCGCACATAAGACGGTCGCACAGTAAAATTTGGGCTAACAATAACAACAAAATATAACAATACATGACGGTTCAAACTTGTTTTTGGCCTTGTGGACACAATTTCTTCCTTTATGTTATAACCTACTCGGTTACTCATATTTCACACGGAGTAGTTCATTTGGAGGCTATGTTCCATCTTTCTTTAAACTTGTTCCCTAGTTATTATTACTTGCTACCTCCTGGAAAGGAATAAAACAAAAACAAAAGGATTACTCTCTAGAACAAATATCAAATGAACTTTGATGATGAATCCAACAATAAAATATTTAGAGAACAACCAAACAATTAAAATATTCATACTAGAACACAAATATATCAAAAACTCCAGAACAAACGAATATTTAACTAATGTTTTGACCATTTCTCATCCATCTTATGACGTTGCCGGCAACCGATGCTATATAAATAATAGACCGATGAATCCTACAACTTAAAAAGAAAAAAAAGATGTCAGAAAACACAAGTAAATATATTTCAACAAAATTCTTAAAATTAGAAAGGAAACAAATTAGTGACAACATCTTTGAGTATTGAGAAGTAATTTTTCTATGGTGATATCAACTTCAAATCTATGGACAGAGTTTAAATACTACTACAACAAAGCAATTAATACTCTGTAATTAAAACTCAATTTTTTGTACTTAAGAAGGAGATGAAGAGAAAATGAATAACTAAAGGAAATAAAATGGACTAACATAATTAAGTTCAAGAAGGTTGAACGATTGGTGCATTGATATTCATTCATTTAGAGCATTAAATTCCTATTGATTTTGACGTTTTAATAATTTATTTACAAAAGGCCAAGGGAAGAGTTTTATTATATGCTGAAAGTGTGAGACGTAGCCAAGGTATCACGTACCACTTCTTCATTAACCAGCCGTCCCTTCGGACACCGTGGTCGGACACACGAACACACTGACACCTATAAATAGGATTGAGATTGAAATCTAAAGAGGATTGATTAGAAGATGAGTTTGTTGGTGTGGTAGAAACTCATTAGCATTTGAGTTTTTGGGTGGAAACTGAACTAAATTACTCGTTCAGCAACAGACGTCCACGTTTTTAACACTCAATTATTTTACTTTTAATATCAAATCGAATACAAAAGTAAAATTTGTCGTTATTATAACTATAATATATATTTTATTCATTAAATCTTAAAAAATGCCGTGTCCCGTGTCCTCAAATTTCCACGAGATGCCGTCTCACGTGTCGTGCGTTCCGTCCGTGTCCGTGTCCGTTTTTGGTGCACCTAGGACGTAGCATGCTATATCTAGTATTTAGAAGTAGTACCAGACATTCTGCCGCCACGTGACAGCTTGAATTTTTACTCAACATGCCTTTGTATAGTATGGTATATATATCTAAGAGGGGGAGGGCTTGAATTAGGTACCACTTTAAAATTTTCAACTTAATCTTTATTGTTTAAAGAAAGTTGATTGTTATTGAGAGGAATAAATTGATACACCAAATGAACTGAGTTATCAAGAGTGTATTACTAAATTAGAAAGTTGCTGTAAACTGAACGTCACAGTAAATCTGACTGTTACTTGTTCGTTTTAGCAGATGAAGTAAAGGCTGTAGAACGAAGGTGACAGTATTCGAGACTGTTGCTTTAGAATGTAATACGAAATAGACGAGTAAAGCAAAGTACAGCGGAAATTAAATAGTCGAAAGATTAACACAAGAGTTTTGAATTGGTTCAGCCAATTAAAAGGCCTACGTCCAATCTTCTTCTTATTGATTCAATTAAGTAATCTACTCCGACTACCTAAGACCCTTAAAATAAAAGGGACCAACAACCTACTCCGGTTGCGAAATGAGTTTAAGACTACTCCGTCTCAAACTCGACTCTTTATCTAAGAAAGTTACAAGATCAAATTCCCTGATTTTGTTCTTGTGAAAAGAACGAAGGCGAATTCATTAAGATCTAACTATTCTAGATAAAAGAGTACAATACTTACGGCAACAGTTGTCATGTCTGTGACTTTTGAAGACTTTGAAGAACTTTTGCAAAGATTAAAAACTTAAAACTTTGAAGGCAATTTGCAATGAAATGTGTGTGTATTCTCAGGAAAGTCTTTAGCAAATGTGAGATGAGTGCTTTCTTATTTATAGAGAGGAAGATGATTTCAAATGATTAAAGAATTCCTTTGAGAGAGTCAACTCTCAAGCAAAGGAACGAAAGAGTTGTAATGTTTAGAAGGTAGTGCACATGTTATAAACATCAAAGTGTGAATCGAAATGTGCAGCTAGACCTTCAACTTTTCTGATCTTCCTAAAGAAACAAGCAAGATAGGACAAGTGGATTTAGGAAGAAAGACAAAGAGCCAAGCTACCCTTTTTGCAAATAAGAAGTAGTCTTATGCTTTTTAAGGAAATTGTTTTGGAAAGATTCCCTTACCTTCTTGTTTTCTTTCAAACCTTTTCATTCAATATTTCAAAACATTTGAAAATCATTCCCACGTAAAATCGATCTATAAAAGAGACAACAGACAAGGGCAACAGTAACGTGCACTGTTGCTGACCTGTTGAGGCAACAGTTGTACGTACTGTTGCAGTTGAAAGTATAACATTCTTCTACATTTACAACAGTAACTCATTACAACTCGATCTAGTTAGGCACCAACAAATCAAGATCTTGATTGACTCTTGCTTGGAGATTTATCATATTCCTGAAATCTTAACTTAGAAGCACATGTTAGTTATGCATGTCATCATCAACAAAACTAGCTCAACATTAGTTATTTTCTTAGTTTTACAGTTTACTAGGAGTATAAGATTTACTCTTTTTCCCCTAAGAACTTAGCAGGATAAAAATGGGTGAAAGAAAATGAAAGGTGAGAAGTATGCAAGGCTAGAACTCATATCAGGAAAGATTAAACGCGATAGTGGTAATCGAGTCAACGAGCTCTTTTATTTTGTCCAATTGGGAAATCCAGCCCTTTAAATTTAAAATGTAGTGAATAAGTCTCTTAAGGTATGAAATGGTGAAATTAAGGCCCTTGACAAAATCTTACGAGAAATTCCTTATCTCGTAAAAAAAACCCTTAAATTCGATATGTTTACTTTGAAACAATTAATTACGGAGTACATAGAATATATTGAAATGCTGAAAAAATAAGAAGTTTATTCTAAATTTTGATTTATCTCAACTATCAAATGAAGTATTTTGCAATTCTTACATTTTTTTAAAAAAATTGTCGAAAAGTTGAAAAATAATTATTTGTTATATATATATAAAAAAAAACGATTTTGATTTTCATAAAATATTTTAAATTTTTTTTCTTAATCTTTTTTTAATCTATTTTAGACTTTTTTGTAAAAGCGTACACAATTTTGCTTTGTGATTTGGCCATTTGAATTATGTGAGATTTTCGACTAAGGTGTTTAATTTCACTTACTGTGTAACTTATGGGCATTATTCATTCCATTTTAAACTTAAGGGATTGAATATCATATTTTTACAAAGTAAAGGGACTTGATTTCCACTTTCTCGCACAATTAACAGACAAAAACATGAATAAAACAAAATGTCGGCCTTATAGTGAGGGCCTAAAAGAAAACAACTTTCCTATAACACCGTCTTATAGCATAGAACGAGTCCAATAGAAAAAGTAAGCCCAATAAGAAAAGTTCAAAAACAATAAAGGAAAACAAATTAAACGAAAGTACAAAATGCTAGAAAAATTGGTCACATAGAAAAGAAAAAGCAAAAACTTAAAGGTGTTATTAGATTGAGTCCCACCCCAACGAAAAATTAGCTCCAACCTCCTACCCGGAAGGGAAGTACCTATAGATATATAATGTAAAATTAAAATAAACTACAAGCTATTAGTAACTTGATACAAGATTCAAGGTTAATACCTAGGACAAAATCCTCCTAGATGGAGGTAAATGCACCAGCCAAAAACATTGCATCCACTATAAAGTAGTGTTATTACAGCGTAATCAGGCCAAATTAGAACTCTGAATCAGGACTTGACAACAATTTAGGAATACAAACTAGTTCCATCTACAATTCCCGTATAATTGGAAAATGCAGGTAATTATAACCCTAAAGTGAACTTCGTTCTAAATTATTGTAAGAGAGAACCTGTTATACCGCCTCACACTAAAACCCGATCGAACCGTTACTCGAATCATAACCCTTTGTTTATTTGTGTGAGTACTTTATGAATACCGTAAGGCCTTCCTTATACACCGGCAGATTCCACTGAAGCACAACACCAGAAGGCAGTTACATGTTCGATGTAAGGTCTAATGATCATGAATTTCCGTCGTTTTAGTTATTCTCCTTAAATCGATTTGAATAAAACATTGTCTCGAAAAATAAAAAACTTTATACATAAATCGAGCCATAGTGTGATAAAAATTATTTGATTTACTGCGTTCCAAATACAATACCTCAGGTTTATATTATCACCTCAAAATAAGGGTTTTGTATATAACTGATTTTGACACAACAAATATTAAACGACCCTTATATAAAATACTCAAATAAAGCGGAATAAGAATAACAAAATAATAATATAAAAAATTAAAAAAAAATGACAGTAATAACACGGGTAATGAGTTAAAATAAAAATAAAAATAAATTAAAAAAATCCTATTTAATGACAAGTTAAATCAAATTTTAGTTACGTCAAGGCATTTTATAGGATAGGTGCTAAGCACACACATCCTAACTACGAGAAATTGTAAATAGATGAGAAGAGTTCATTAATTAAAGAGAGGTTGCATATTATTTACAAGTTAGATTAATTTTAATCCTAATGTCTAATGGGATAGATTAACATAGCTAGTTATCATGGAATTATATATCATAATGATAATGTAAAGAATGAAGTTTAATTTCTCTACGATTTTTGATAATATATGATTTTCATTTCCAATCGTTTAACATCATTGCTAAAATCATCCCCCTTATACTAAAAGAATAAGAATTCTCCAAAATTTTCCCGCCTAAATGAGAAATGCTCTATGATTGGTCCTCATATTATTTCATATTAATTTTATACCATAAATAGGAGATTACCACTAATTTCAATATGTAAACCCACATTAATGATTATTATGATTTTGCCACACATGTAGAATTGCATTAATAATACCATATGAATGATATTAGAGAAATATTTTGCACAATATTTTTTCATAGTTTATTTTCGTCTTTTGTTAAAAACTTACTACAAGTTGATTATATCTTTTCACAAATTCTCTAATTTTATCGTATAATTAAGTCATTAAATTAAGTTTATTCTTTTGGTAAAAGTAATAGTATAATAATACTATTTTTAATAATTAAGTAATTTATATAATTAGGTTAAGTTTACATGTCAATCTTATTTAGTGTGAAAACTATCAATTTTTTTCTCTTAAACCGCTTACACATATTACCAAGTTATATAATATTTAACGTCTTTATACATTATTAATAAAAAAACCGTGCATTTGCACGGGATCTATACTAGTTATCTTTAATCAAATTTAGTTAGGTTAACTAAAACGTTAACTAGTTTACTATAAATAATTTAAAAAACGAATTAAAGAAAAAAAAACGTAAACAATGAAAAAAAAGGTTAGACGACTAATTTAAGCTAAATCACCTTATCAAACGCGGTGAAATTGTAATAACAGTCTTTTATAATATAAGTTAGTAAGGTAATAACCGTTTTTTGTAGTGGTGCCTTGATCGACATGCATGTGTAGTGTAAGGTTCCTGTGTCGATAGGCTTGGGGTCGATCGACTTTTGGCCCTGGTTGAGGTTGTATCGGTCGAGACAAGCCCCATCTCGATCGAGACAAGCCTGTCTTGGTTGAGACACCCCTTGTCTCGGTCGAGACAAGCCCAGTGATCAGCACGCGGTTAGTTTAGTTTCGTATTTAAGTTATAATCTTAAATCATATATTTCCTAAACCCGAATACCTTTACCTAATTCTATATATGCCTACACAACATCAAATATAAAGTCTTTACCTTTATTATCACAAAAGAGAACAATGAGCATCTAACCTTAATTGAGAGAAAAATAACAATTGATTTGGGGATATTTCTTCTAGCAAGTTATTCATCTTTCATATTGTAAGTGTTTTAATCTATTGTATTTATCAGTAGTTTAGGTAGTAACCATCGTAATTGTCCTTCTATATTGATAAGAGACTAACCGTAGATTGAGATTGGGGAATTGTTATTATTATTATTAATGTTTGTCTCTAGGTAGCTGGTAATTGTATGATTATTATGTGTTTATAGGAGGCGAATTGGTAAAAGGAACGATATTTGATTACTATTGCGTGTGCATTCGAAATTTGCGAAAGGTAGGGTTCGACCCTACTCATCCTAAACTTTAATACATACCCATCTTCGGCAAGACGAGCCCATCTCGTGCGAGACATGGACCATCTCGGGCGAGACAAAGGCGTCTCGGCCGAGACAACCCTAGTCTCGATCGAGAAGAACCCATATGTGTTGATAATGCTTTTGTTAATGTTTGTGATGATTGCATATGGATGGTTGTTTGTTATGATACTGGATGTACCTGTAAGTACGATGATATGATATATGAGTATGTATTGATATGATGACATGTGTTGCGAATATGATAAGCGGATGATTGATGTAATGAATGTGTTGCAATTTTCATTTGCACGGTGACTGGGAGGATTATGCGGTCTTGGTGGTGAATGTAAGGGTACGGTGACTGGGATTGTACCTTTGTGAATTGGGCACGCTAACTGGGAGATTGGTGTCAAGTATGTTATAAGCACGATGACTTGGAGATTTTTGCTAAGTGTGTTGTGTCACGCATTGACGTGAGATTGTGAATGTCTTATATTATGTTGAAAATGACGTTGTTGAAATGTTACAATGATATGGTGTTGTATGATGTGTAATATAATCCTTACTTAACCTTTGGTTGACGTGTTTGGTTCATGTGTGTGTGTGTATCGTCCACCCAACTCTTTCCAAATTGGTGGCCTGCTATGAACCATTTGTTATCTCTGTTCAAATGTGGAGAAGTGTATTGTAACAACCCGAAAAGTACCCTATTTTTCTAGTGAAAATATTTTACGGATACTTTTCAGCATATTTAAGTTTTTAAATTAGAATTTATTGTTTCCAGTCGAATTTGGAATTTCCGAGTTCGTATTTGGAATTTCTGCGAGATTCCATGAGAATCCCGTTTTTAAGTCAACTTTGACTTTCGTTGACTTTTCCGACTCACCCCGTAAATTGAAAGACCGAAATTATATTTGAAAAATAATAAATTTAATTTATTTTATTAAGATTTATTTGAATTTATGATAATTTAATATAATTATTTTGAATTTATTCGGAATTTAAGAGAAGGTTTTACGGTTTAACCCCGAACGTCATTTAACTATTCCCGAGTCATCTTAAATCCCGAACCAAACCCGAAACCCGACTTTGGCATGAGTCACACGCCCCATGTCATCTTTTTCCACTCACTTTAGATCTTTTAATTCTTTCGATTAAACTAATACGAATATCTAAGATATTTGTTACTTTATCGATCCGTCAACTTAAATTACGCAAATCGTTTAAAAACATACCCATTTTCTTCTCATTTCACACGGCTCCTCTTCCTCTCATAGGACTTGATATTTTCTTTCTTTTGATTACAATAACATAATATCTAAATAATATCTAGATATTTGATTTAATTAACTTAATATCTAATTAATTACCTTAATATAATTATAAACCCCGAGTCAATTCCGTAACAACAATTTCAAAACCCGACTCCATAATTCCTCTATATTTACACGGCACTCCCTCCCCCTTTACTCACTAACTATCTTTTCATTTTACAATAAATCGACTTAACATCTAATTAATACCTTCTTTAATATAATCAAAATCGTTCTTCGTGTTCTTGAGCGTTCTTCATCGTTCTTGAGCAAAATCGTCACAAAATCTTCGTTACTTGTTCAAATCCGTCCTAATTTATATTTCTAGAGTCTCCTCTTCGCTCTTCATCTCCAAGTACGTTTTATTTTCAATTCCGACAAAATCGTTTTCAACACTTTAATTATGGAAAATCAAGTTTTAATTCTAATAATGTTATTCTTGTCATTTCTTATAGGGGTAGATTTTGAAGACGAGTTTGGTGACTCGTATATTTTAGGAGAAGACTAGTAGACGGGTTTTCTTTACTTCTTATTTTTGGTGCTACTTGATTTTTGCTAGCTAAGGTAACGATTCCGAGTTACTCGACGAATTTAATGTTACATATCTTTTGTTTTTGTCTATATTATTGTTATTTACGATTTTTAAGTAATAACATGATAAGTAGTTATTATTATAATGTTGTATGAATTTTTAACATGTTTAGTGTTCTTGACATATTTGATGATTTGTTCATAATCATGATTTTTGTATGCATGATGGATGAATTGGTTTTTTAAAATGGATGTTGTTAATTAAAACATGTTAGAAATAATTTGGGGTTGTTTGTGGGTGGTGGCCGTGTAAGGTGGCTGGAAAACCAGCCCAAACCAGGCCGGTTCAGGGGGGTTCAGGCCCGGTCCAGGTCCGGTCTGGGCTGGTCCGTGAGTGGGCTTGTGGGTTGGGTCGATACTTGATTGTTTTGTTGTTGTTTTGACGGGTTTTAAATATGTTAAGCATGCGAGAAATATTAAGAAACGGTTTTTAGAAATGTCGACCCAAAACAGGCCCAAACCAGGCCCGTGGGCCCAGTCCAGGCCCGGTTTATTTTCGGCCCAAAACAGTCTGTGGGTCCCCTTTGGACTTGTGACGGTTTTCGAGTTTATCGTTATTATTATATTATGTTTTGTAATATTTAGCAAGTGGGAAATTTTAATAAGCAAATTATTTAATTAAAAGATTTTCATAATATTATTATTTCTCACATGTTAGAAATTATAATACGAGATTGTAGTTTAATTTGATATCCTTTAAGTCAAGCGGGTTTTTCGTAAGATTTAATAATTCACATGTTGGAAGTTTTAATAAAATAACATGAAATGAATATGATGATTTTATGTTCAAGTCTAAATGGTAAAGACTCTGTTTCTAGCCGGTTTGACCAAACGGGTTTGGTCAAACTAAGATCTAGTCAGCCCCGTTTTGACTGATGACCCGTCGCGGGACTCGGGTCGGGGATTTGTCTTCAAGTAAGATTTTATTTAATGAAGAATGAGCCTTAGGTCGATATGAGGCGATATGATATTTGAATATGATTTATATGCAATTAGTCACATGATAGGAAGTTTTTCCCGTGACGGTTTGATTGTATGATATATGTCGTGTTGACTAAGTACCCATAGAGAATTATGAGTATATGGCGTCTTGACCATTCTAATTCTAAATGAGTATCTTGGAACATGACATGGATAGGCCGTACTATCTTTAACGAGTATATGTTCACCGCTTGATAGCTTTTGTGTCCCGGCTTGGTGGGTTTATATCCAAGTCGGGGCATGGCTGCCTAATTGCTTCCACTTTGGGAATGGAGCCAGCTTAAGTACTAGCCATCTCTGCTTAGGGGTCGCCTAGTAGAGTTTCTCATGTACTTTTGGTCATGGGACGGGGAATGGAATAGCTGTTGTCGCTAGGTCTGATCAGTCTAGGACTAGGATGTTTTCCTACCTTGTGGTATAGCCTCGAGTTACAGAAGTCGACTATTGACTGTCCTAAGAACTTATGCATGTTTCTAGACGTATTGGTCTTTCATGTTTGTATGATTCTATGAATCTTAGAAGGTGAGATGCAAGCCGGCTAAGGTTGATAGAGTTTGGATTACCGGTTGTTAACTGATTCACATGATAGTTAGTATGATTAGGGTTTGAGTGTATCAGGGCCATGTTTTAAATGTAACCTCTGAGCCAGCATACCAACTTCCCTACCTCGAGTTATAGGTTGTTAACGGATTCACATGATAGCTTTCATATGCTAGGTTATATGTTAGTTATTTGTTTCATAACATGAAAAGCTTATCGTATTTGTTAAGGTTTTGTATTTTCCATATACATCTCTTTTATGTTATTCATGTTTTATTAAACTCGACATTTCGTGGCTGGGAGAACTCGGAGTTACTCCCCACTGAATGTGGCTTCCGTGTTTATATTTAATGCGGTTGGCAGGTTTGTGATGCATACTTGGGTACATTGACGAGCTAGCGAGTGAAGTATTACCTTGGACCTATATTCGGTTCTTAGGATTGTATATTATTATACACTCTTTTATTTCCGTATTTATACGGGAGATAGGTCTCCCGTTTTGGATAATTCTTATGTATAATATTATTTCCTTTTGTTATGAACCTTTTTCTTTAAGACACCTTTGTTATGATGAATATATTTAATAGTAGGTTCCGATTTTAAAATTTACCGATTTTCACTAAAGTGAACCTATTAGAAACGTATTCTCATCTTTTATTTATTTAAATTAAATTTTTATCTTTCCGCAAATTTGAGGGTGTCACAGTTGGTATCAGAGCATTTTCGCTCCCGACGCACGTTTGTGTACCCTTGTATAAATAACTTGACCATATTAAAATAATAAACTTGTGAGATAGAATGGTAGGATGGGTAGATTAGAATTTATGTTGTAGTCTCTTTGTGCTTGCTAAATGATAAGTACTAATCTGTGTTTTCTTTTGCAAGATGCCTCCGAGAATTGACAACACGATCTTAGCAGCTCTTACTGTTATTATTCAGAATCAGCAAAATCAACAAAATCAACAAGCGAATCCTATTCCTAATCCTCCTCCCGACCGTGAGAGACACGGAAGTTGTACATGGGTTGCTTCACAACTATCTAGGAGCCAAGCCAAAACCTATGGTGGTGAAGTAGATCCCATTCGGCTTTCGGAATGGATACGTGAAATGGAGAAGAACTTTTCTCTATACAATGTTCTTGATGCGGATAAAGTCCGTCTTGCTTCCCACTTCTTAGTGAAGGAAGCTGATCAGTGGTGGTCACTTACTGGCCCTACTTCTAAGTTGGAACCTGATTTTGGTTGGACCCGTTTCCGTGAACTATTGGAGGCGAGGTTCTACCCGGATGAATTGAGGCAGCAGAAACTGAAGGAATTCATGGACTTCAAACAGGGAATTCTTTCGGTTCAGGAGTTCACAACCAAGTTCAATGAGTTGGCTCATTATGCCACTCGGCTTATTAAAGTAGAGGAAGACAAGGCATTCTTTTGCCTATGAAAGCTTTCTCCTCAGGTGAAGGGCAAGATCAGTAGGGGTTCTACTTCTTTTGTCTCTATCTACAATGATGCCATATGGGCAGAGAGTTCTATTCGGGAGATTGCCGACGAGGCTCGTTCCTCGTATGTTGCTCCTAATTCTTATGGCAAGAGACCGTTATATCCTACTTCTCGACCTTCCTTTTCTCCCTCTTTCCCAAACAAGAGGAGGAACTTTCAGAGTGGACAAGCAACTCGAAGTAACCGTCCATTCGTTCCGAGCAACAACAACGATCTTAAGGGTCGTATCTGCTTTACGTGCAAGATGCCTATTCATCCCGGTGTTGGGTGCTTCAACAAGCCATTTGTGTGCTTTATTTGTCAGAAACCGGGACACAAGGCTAATGTATGTCCTGATAGGATGAAGACAGCTTCTACACCAGTTACTTCTGGGAGACCTAAGGGTCAGATTTTCATCATGAGCCGAGCTGAGGCCGATGCTCAACCAGACATTGTGACTGGTATGTTTTCAATTTATGAAATACCGTGTTTAATTTTATTTGATACGGGAGCTTCTTTGTCCTTTATTTCTATGAGACTATCCGATAAATTACCTCTAAAAGCTTCAGTTGGAGAAAGTACTCCTATATCTTTACCGTCCGGAGATGTGTTTTCATGCTCTTATATTCATTCGGACATTCCTATATCAATAAATGGATCTACTTTTCCGGCTAATCTTCTTCGGTTTCCTCTTGAAGAATTTGATATTATTCTGGGCATGGATTGGTTATCTACTTATTATGCTCGATTTGAATGCCGTGACCAGAAGATTAT